>JAJHSJ010001795.1:0-32278 GCA_021015155.1 Magnolia officinalis | reverse complement strand
TTGTACGCTGTAAAAGTGTGTTCGGCGTGCGGTTTTTCGGTTTTGCAAGCCGAAGCCTACATTTCTCCAGTCTTGGAGAAAGGCTTATTGTATGCAGATTTGCTGTAACCCTCCTGCAAATTAGTTCAATCACCAATAAGGTGCAAATATCAGCCTTAAAGATAGCGATATCGCAACACGCCTTAAGCCTATCTTTAGGTGATTAATTTTCTATCTTTCCGCCTCAACCCTAACAATTACTATTAAAATGAATTCATTATGTATCTGAACATCTCTGATACAAAATTATTGTTAACTAATATGGGATGGACTCATTTTTAGGCTTCTACACCCTGATCCATAGCTCAAGTGGTAGACTGAGTGAAAGATACCTCGTTTCAACACTGAGGTCTTGGTATCGATCCCTAGTGGGGGTGGCTAACAGTGAAGTGTGATCTGACAGTGGGGTGTACTAACAAGCTAACAAAAAAAGGCTTTTATGAAACAGGCCTTAATAATGCATAATAAATCTTTTAAAATATTTTATTTTCAGTGAGATTTTTCAGATAATACTGCAAGAAAAATGTCAACATTTGAAAATCTCCTGAGAAATTCCTTGGCCGAGAGACTGCCAGAAATGAGATTTGTCACAATCCTTCACACACGCAGAAAATTTGAGTTCCATATTTCTCTTGAAAATCTTGCTCCTTTACATCTCTTTCTCCCTTTACTTACACTACACATTTTCTTCTACATTTGGCTTTCGAAGTCAACGCCATGTGATCGTAAGTGAGCCCACTCGGCCCCATTGAGGAATCCGCACCGGAATTAATTATGAAGACCTTGTACTAGATCGCATCTCTTGATTTGTGAACACCCATTTTCCAAAAGTGGAAAATGGGTTTATGAAAATCAATCCGGTGGGCATACATTTCAATTCCCCAATTAAAAAAAATGCATTTTGAATCAACCCAAATCTCCAAACAACTCCAAACTACAAAAAAACCCAATCAAACAACACCCGGTTGCAAAAAAAAAAAATATATATTAAAAAAAGCGAATCAGGAACTGAAGCATTACCCAAATGAAAATCTGGAAGCAAAAGGCCTTCCAGCAGTGATGGAAGCGGCGGCAGCGGAAGCAGCTGCAGTGGCAGAGAATAGCTCGTAAGAATGGAGGGATTGGATTGAGAAGTTCGGATTCTTCTTAAACAGATCCAACAGTAGAGTTATTCCCGCCATTTCTGGACCTCCGAAAGCTACAAGCCGAAATTTCTCCTTCTACACTGCAAAAAGGACGGACTTGGGGATATTTTTGTCCAGAAATTATACGTTGACGTGGCCTTGATCTTTGCATGTTATTCACGCGTTTTTTATTCTGACAAGTGGGCTCGTCATTCGACAATCCAGACCGTTGATATGTTGATTTCTAACGTGGATAGAAAATTCCCAAAACATACCTTTGGTTGGAGGATCTTACTAACCAAAATCGAACCTTTAAAGTTGAATATACATCCTTGTTTTATTTCTCTTCTTAACTGTTCATTTCTTAGTCACGTATCGAAAGGTTGAGATTGTACTATCAAGGAATTTTTTTAAGCATACCAACGGTCTGTATTCAACAATCATACACACCACTTATCAGAAATGAAACATGTGTACTGTGCAAGACACATAGTATAATTCATCTTGCAGTTATTGGGCAAGTAGGGCCTATTGTTCAATGATCCAAACGGTTGATATTATGGGGCCCAATCTGGATGGTTCATGTACCAGAAATCTCCAAAACTGAAAGAATCTGAACCCTTGAATACGTGGTCAAAGAATAAATGGTTAAGAAAGAAAATACAGCCATGTTTCACCCAAGATCAATATATATAAAAAAAAGGGCAAATTTCATGCATCTAGGAGCTTCCAATCTTGAGTAATTTTTGTGTATTATCCATCCATAGTGAGGCCTTCATTTCAACGGTTTGGATCGTTAAACCGTGGGACCTGCCTTTTACAAAATTAAAAAACCCATACGGCATTTGTACAGCCTCACTTCTGTCCGTGTGAGATTATAAGTACGGTACGTAGGACAGTGTACTTATTTTTCCAATTTTGCCCTTTTCGGAATCGAATGATAATTCCAGATGCCTTGACTTCAAGCGCCTAACACAAACGCAGCACACATGCCATCCTGGTACTTGTGTGAGGGATCCAAGACGTTGTTAAGATGGTCCACTCAAGCAATGTGTCATATCCTAAAAATTAGGCCAGGAAAATCATCAGGTGAGTAAAACCCACGTTGAATGTAGACCGTTGATTATCATTTTCTTATTCATTGTATATGAATCGTGATAGACCCATCTTATATGGGATGCCCAAAAATCCCCAGGTATGAAGATCCGATTAATGGTCTTAAATCTGACGGTCAATAAAAAAAAAAATACAATAGGAAAAAAGCCTAAAGATTGGATTGATAGTATCTTCCAATCTGCAGGATTTTTGGGCATCCCATCCATGGTGGGCCCATCAAATGAATATCCGGATCAACGAACCATGGGCCCGATTTCTATAAAGTGAGAACTAAGGACGTTGTTCAGATCCTGATGCATAGGACCCTGGAATTTCTCTTGTAACGGTCCATTTCTTCCTACTCGAAAAGCGCACGTGATAAATGGATGGGCCTGACGGGCCTGGTTTTTAGTCTACGCTAACATGGGCTGTGGGGGTCCACCTTTTGAACGTACAACATACCATCAACATGGGCCACGTTTGCTACGATGGCACGAGTTGGCATCTACATCCATCCGGGTTGATGGATACAGAAATTTGGGCTACTGTAAAATGGACAGCCAGGATTTGTCGATTTGAGAGATTTAAGGCTGATGGCCATCCATGGTGGGGAAGCCAGATCTGCCATTGAAATAAATTTGAACGGCCTTGATCAGTTCAATCTCTAGAAAATGGGCCAACCATTGTTACCCAGTGACTCTAAAACCCCAGCAATCAGGAGATCCTGATCGTCTGATCAAGAGCCGGTGAATGGACAGTAAAGAAATTTTGGAAATTTCCCAAATTCAACGGCAAATTACCCATTGGCATTTGGCAAGCTTTTTATTTTTTAATGTTGTCTGAGAGAATTTAGGGAGAACGGATTGGCTGGTCCACCTGCCACTAGCCAATGGCTAGTAGTAGGTGTTCTGTGGGCCCCACCATGATGTATGTGTTTCATCCATGCCGTCCATATATTTTTTCTAGATCATTTTATGGTATGAGCCCAAAAATGAGATATATCTCAATCTCAAGTGGACCACATTACAGGAAACATTGTTAATTGAACGTCAACCATTAAAAACTTTTCTGGGCCATAAAAGTTTTGGATCAAGCTGATATTTGTTTTTCTCTTCATCTACATCTAGGTCTGTATGATCTAATCAACAGATTGGATTTCAAATAAAGAGTACAGTGGGCCTTAGGAGGATTTTAATGGTGGATATCCGATCACTATTGTTTTCCTGTGGTGTGGTCCACCTGAGATTTATATCCCTCTCATTTTTGGGATAAATCCCTAAAATGATCTGTAAAAAGGGATGAACAGCATGTATAATTACTGGTATATTCACAGGCCTGGCCCACTTATAATGCATGTGATGAGCCCAAGCCCAGCCTTTGACAACATAAATAGTAGAAGGGCCCCACAGTTTATGGCCCAACAAGCATATTACAATACGGTCCAAAGATCATACATGTTGGGCCAAAGCCCAGTGGGCCTTTGGGATGGCCAACCAACATCCCATCTTGAACGTGGTCATCTTGACCAACAGCCGTTAATCAGCTGCAGTGGACCCACACGTACCCACTCATATAGTTGTTTCATTACTGATTCCTCATCCGCATTTAAGACAAGGCCCATGACAATGTATATACCTTTAGTTATTGAGCTAGAAGATGACGCGGAGCTCAGCCATGGGCCCATACCGGGCCTGGGTTCATGTGGCTCATGTCGAGTGCAAGGACTCGTTGGGAGAGAATGCCACGGAGGAATAGGGCTGAAAGCCCAGCAGGTTGGTTTGGATTGGTGCTCAACCCTAATCCAACCCAACCCAACCTCAGGTTGGAAATTCTCAACCCAAGCCCAACCCAAGAGGGCTAGATCAGGTTGGTCGGATGGATACATGCTAATATTTTCGTTATAACTTTAATCTATTATATTTTCAGTACGGATTATAATTTTTGTACCTACGATTTTATTAATTATATATGTAATTATTTATAGTAAATAACTTCATTTTTTCTAAACAAGTTAAGATATAGGACTACTCTTTTAAAAGTCGTGTTGTGTAGCAAGCAATCCATATGGGAGAGAGAAATCCGAAGTATCTTGTTAGCTTGAGTCATGAGAAATGATGTGGACCAATGAAACCCGATGGCATTGGAATTTCTTGTGCCTTCAACACAGACGATCCACAGTCAATTATAATTTATAAGTAACTTATATATCGATTGAGTTCGGGTTGGACAACCTAAGACCTCAACTTGAGCCCAACCCAAGTTTTATCAAGTTAGTGTTTAAATAGCCCAAGCCCGAGACCAAACCCAATACACCCTGCCCGAGCCCAACCCAATGTTGGGTCAGTCACGAGTGGTCGGGTTGAACCGGCCCGACTTTCAGCCCTACGGAACAATCTATCTCAGTTCAACTAAGTGGGCCAGACGGCATTGAATGGTAGAGATGTCAATGGGCTGGACTCGGTATGGGCTACAGTCATGGGTCTGAAAGTTAAGCTCAAGGCCAGTTAATGGCATCAATATGAAGAGCTTGGGCTTAGGTCAGGTCTCAATGGAAAATGTTTAGTACTGGGCCTATACATTTTCATGTTGGGCTTTAAATAGCCTGAGCCCAGCCCAAACACATATTCAAATCCAAACTTGTTCCTTAGTTCGGTGGGCCATCAAGCCCAACAAAATAGCCCATCAATCCCATCAATAGCCTATGCAAAGCAGAGGCTGATTGGGGTTTACCCTATTACAACACAGAGCATTGCTTGGCCCATAGTTCATGTACATGCCACACATGTGCCAGCATGGGATGATAGATCCGAGATCCAATTCATCCATCAGAACGAAACTACCATATTGATTTCCTATCCCAAGAATCAAGTTGATCCAATAATCATCTGGGCCACAGTCAGCAAAAAAAATGTACGGCTCTCAATAACATGGCTGAAGTTTTCTAACCCGTAATTTCTGTTTGAAATATTGGGGCCCACATGCTAAGTGGACCTGATTTGTTTTCGGAAACCAAACTGATGGATTGATTGGATCTCACACCCATGCTGGCACGTGTGTGGGGGTGTACATGAGCTTAATTTATTGCACATGCATGTGCACTCAGCAAAGCTCTACAATACGGAAGCAGATTGCGTCCTGCCCTGCCTGTACGATAATACGTCCAGTCAGGGATATGTGGGGCCCACCGTGATGTATGGATTTTATCTACGCCGTCCATACATTTTTTTCTGGATCATTTGAAGATTAAAAAACCAAAAATGAGTTAGATTCAAGGATCAAGTGAACCACACGGTGGGGATTGAATTCCTACCATTAAAAATTTCTTGTGATCGGCAGAAGTTTTGGATCAATTTAATAATTTTTTTTTCCCTTCATCTATGTCTATATGACTTTATGAACAGGTTGGATGGAAAATAAACATTACTGTCGCCCCTAGGAAGGTTTCAACGGTGAGTTTCATTATTGCTTCTGCTTCCTGTGGTGCGGTCCACTTTAGCATACCTAATTTTTAGACTCAATACTCTAAAATGATCTGAAAAAATGGATGGACAGCGTATATGAAATTCATACACCACTGTGGGCCCCAAAGAACCCCTGCCTGAACGCAATCCGTTTCCCTAAGATACAACATGATGTATTGTATTTAGACACAACTGCTGACACGAGAAATCCTAAATAATGCCTACCAATATGCTTAATACGAGGTTAGGGGTATGTGGACTGCGAAAGTATTATTTATTTCCTAAAGCATATTTTAATCCACGCATTGCAAATATCCTATATATAAACACAACTCAAGACAAAACCATTGATGCGGAAAACCTAAATAATGCTACCGATACGCTTAATACGAGGTTAGGGGTATGTGGACCTGGTAGGTCTTATTACCTATGCGTTTCCAATAGACCTAATCTACCTGAGTTGGGTCCTTGCTCTTGCTCCCGCGGTAGACTCTTAGGAGTTTCAACACCTGGTCAAGGATTCGAGTACCCATAGGTGGTGAAATCCCACTACAGCCTGATTGTGTGTGACGGTTTTTTTTTTTGGTTTTGAAACTAGTTCCCTTTTGTTGTTAATTCAGCACATGAGAGAGAGAGAGAGAGAGAGAGAGAGAGATTGAACTATTCAATAAAATATGAATTTTCCTACATTTAAGGGGATATAAGTTAGTAATAAAATGACCAGTTATTCTTTGAGGAAGGAAATTATGTATATGCCCTCATTTATTTATTCCTTCGAAACCTGGAGAATTGAGAATTGTGTGGCCCATGAGATATGTGTTTGGCATCTAACTGGTCCAACAGATGCACCTCATCATGTTTATCACATGAACCAAAAATATGGGTGATCCAATCAGAAAATGGGCCAAACAATAGAAAATTAATAGAACACTCAAAAGTATCCAAATTTACGTGTGGCCCATCTAATGATTTGGTCAGCCAAATTTTAATTGGCTCGTGCGGTGGGATTCATATGTTGGACGGGTTGGATGTTACTCGCCACCATGTGGTCCTCACAAATCTCCACTTCACTACCTTCTAAAGAAAAAAAAAGACGAGGCATTTTGATAAGTTCATCCCTTTAAAAGCATTCCATGGAATTTCTAATCCCCCCAGCATCATTTGGTAAAATACAAATTCACAAGGAATCTTGTGGTAAAAATTCATTGAAAATAATAAATATAGAAAATATTCAAACAGAATTAAATTAATGTTTGATAAAAACATTCCAATGCTTTGGCATTTTTTTTTAAAAAATGTAGTTCTGACATAAAGCCATTACAAACAAACACTACTTAGTTAATGGATTAATACAAGCATTTCCGGTGTTATAACACCCACGTCTGTATAAAGATCTGTTTTCTCAAATTTGAGTATGGACATGAATGAAATCATGTTGCAATGATCCATATTATTTATATGATGGGCCTAACAGAATGGGGGACACCCAAGAAATAATCTGAGAGATTAGAATATTAATTTCAACCCTATATTCTTTCTCTCTGCATATGGAGTGTGGACCGTTGATAGGATCTTTCAGTCTTGAATATTTATCATCCATCCGTGATGAAGCCCATCATCATATAAAGGGTTTGGATCACTGCAACATGATCCGAGATCCAACCGGCACAGTCCCATCCCAAAAGTAGAATGTGCCAGGATGTATTGTAGCAAACACCACTCTCAAGGATGACATGTACAAGAAGCTCTGCTGGACCCGTGCCAACACCACACACGTGCAAGATCGAAGCCACAAATTACTATTATATTGGCTTGATGCATGGTCACAGTGACCAACTTGACCAAGGCCAATGTATGATGTTTTGGCTCATGTGCCACGATGTCCTTCTTTAATCTTAGTCATGCAGTTTTTTAATACACTGGCATGGTACAGTGGTCCATACACATGCGCACTTGCATCGCACATGGACTTCATTCTAAACTATCCTAATTGTGGACCAATTGCCCATCTGCTATTAATAGTGCTAAATAGATGGTCCTGGTTGTCCTGTTGGTGGCCATAAAAAAGATGGCTAAGATGGAAAAATGTCAAAGGTCCATAATAAAAATTGTACGTTTCTCCTATGAGTTATTTAATGGGCCGGCATAGTACGGTGGTCCACACATGAACAGTTTCATTTCACATGGGGTAACCATAGACCTTAACCTAAACTGTCCTAATTGTGGACCACCCTTCTGTATTTGCTATAAATCATATTGAATAGATGGTCCCAAATTTCCTGTTGATGGTCATAAAAGGACGGCTAAGATGGAAAAAATGTCAAAGGATCAAATTCAAAAAAGTACATTAGTGATGTTACATAAAAGAGACCGAATCCATTACAAATCTTTGTATCGTAGAAAAGTCCATCAAATCACATTTCAATGCAGGTAAGGAGACCTAAGCGTGTCTGAGTATAATTTGTAAGTGTGTTTTAAGTTCATCCAAATGCAATATACTTAGATGCGCTTAGACACTTAGACCGGATTAGACAAGTCAAAGCAATGTGTTGGATCTGGGTTGTTAATGGGTTAGACTCATCTGATGGGTCCTTTGTTATCAGAAGTCTTAAATCTGACTTTTGTGTTGCTCGATCGGTCGTGGGTCAGCCTCGACCGATTGAGGAAGTTGCTCGACTAATTGAGCATTGTACGACTCAAAGTCCAGCGAGCACATGATTTCGGGGTCTAAGGTGCCCGACCGGTCGTGGCCTATGCACGACTGGTCAAGGGGTCCTCTCGACCGGTCGAGCAGTCTGCACGACCGGTCGAGGTTACGCATATTCGTTTCCGAATTTGATGCGGACTATGGATTTTTGAGTTGCCTTTCGCAAGGGTGCGAAAGGAAAGTTGCCTAAACTATAAATAAGTGTCCCTAGGGCCTTTCGAGGGTATGTGAAATAATTCTAAAGCTTTCTAAAGGGGTTCTGGGGTTATCAAAGGGTGTAGCAAGGGTGAGATTCGAGGTTGTTCGAATCGGGTAAGTCCTCTCTCTTGTAATTTCTTTTCATAGTGGATTTCTGTTGCTTTGTACCGTGGTTTTTTCCCGCAAGGGTTTTCCACATTAAAACTTTGTATTCTTCTGTAATTGCTTGTTACTATTGAATTACTATCCTAGATCTAGATCTGTGTGATTTCGCAGTTCAAATCCCCAACAAGTGGTATCAGAGCAATCGTTGGGGCACAAATCTGAATTTGCAGAATTAGTAATAATGGAAAACGGCAAGTTTGATATTGAGAAGTACTCAGGCAAAAATAATTTTGAGTTATGAAAGGTTAAGATGATTAGCCTGTTAACCAAGCAAGGCGAGATTAAGGCTCTTGAGTAGCGAAAATCTACCATGAAAGATGATGAATGGGAAAACCTTGATAGTAATGCTTTAGCCTCGATCCGTTATGTCTCACGGATGAGGTTCTCCATAATGTTTTGAGGGAGAAAACTGCAGCTAGTTTGTGGGCAAAGTTAAAGAACATTTATGCAAAGAAGTCCTTTAAAAATCGCCTACACTTGAAGCTACAGTATTATACCTTCAAGATGGCAGAGGGTGGAGATCTAGAAGCCCATATCAGCAACTTTAATAAATTAATGTGCAAATTGCTAGATATGGAGGAAGTGGTTAAAGATAAGGAACGTGCATGTATATTGTTGAATTCTCTTCCTACATCATATGAGTCTTTCAGTGACACGATGTACACTGCAAATAAAACCCTAAGTGTTGACACCGTTATCTCAGCCCTTCAAGGGAAGGCTATAAGAAAGCTAAACGGCGACATGGGGGCATCTTCCGATACACTGATTACGAGGGGCAGAGATTCTGAGTGAGGTACAGGATCCTCAAGGCCTAGATCCAAATCCAGGGGCAAGGGCAAAGGAAAATTAAAGTGTTGGAATTGTGGGTTATCTGGACACATGAAGTAGGATTGTAGAAATCCTAAAATGAAGAAAGAGAATTCAGCGGTTTCTTCCAAGGAGGCAAATGTGGTAACATCTGATGAAGAATCAAGTGGTGGTGATGTTCTGTCTGTTTTCATGATTGGTCACTTACACGACAACCATAAAGACGAGTGGATACTTGACACAGGAGCGTCTTATCATATGACTCCTCATCGGAGTTAGTTTACCAGTTACAAAGAATGCAATGGTGGACAGGTTTTTATGGGTAATGACAATGTCTATAATCTTATGGCTATTGGCACGGTTAGCATCAAGATGTTTGATGGGATGCAGCGTACCTTGACTGATGTCAGACACGTTCCTGATATGAAGAAAAGTCTGATTTCACTCGGTGCACTCGAGGTTATAGAGTGCATGTTCACCGGTATTGATGGTGTCCTTAAAGTTTTAAAAGGGGCACTCGTGATTATGAGAGCGCAAAGGCACAGAAACCTTTATAGATTGATTGGGAGTACTTCGGCAGGTGGAGCGCAGCAACTATTGCAGACTCCACGTTTCTACATATGTGGCATGCTCGTCTGGGCCACATGAGCGAGCGAGGCATGAAGGTACTTTCTAATCGATGTTTTTAAAAATTCTGATTTAGATATATGCGAGCATTTTATATATGGTAAACAATCTAGACTGTCTTTTAAATCTGGAAAACATGTTTGTAAAGGAGTACTTGATTATGTGCACTCTGACGTATGGGGGTCATTACCAAAAGTTTCTATTAGGGGGTCGTCATGGTTTGTTTCATTCATTGACGACTACTCCAGAAAAGTTTGGGTTTACTTCATGAAACGTAAATCCGAAGTTTTCATCATATTCAAGCAATGGAAGGCAATGGTGGAAAAACAGTCAGGGCGGAAAATAAAGGTTTTAAGGACTGACAATGGTAGAGAATTTACTTCCACTGAGTTTAATGAGTATTGCAAGGATGAAGGAATCATCAGGCACAACACAGTGTGCCACACGCCAGAGCAAAACGGTGTGGCTGAACGAATGAATCGGACTCTCCTGAAGAGGGCAAGATGCATGTTAAGTAATACTGCGTTGGGCAAGGACCTATTGACAGAGGCCTTTAACACGGCTTTTTATTTGGTGAACCGATCTCCTTCAACGATAATTGAATGTAAAATCTCAGAGTAGAGTGGTCAGAAGATCGACTACTTAGATCTACACATACTTGGTTGTGAGGCTTACTCTCATGTACCATCAGTTGAGAGAGATAAGCTATACCATAGGGCCAAAAAGTATATTTTTGTTGGCTATGGCATTAGTGTGAAAGGTTACAGGTTATTCAACAAGGTCACACGCAAAGTCATCACTAACCGTGACGTCAAATTTGATGAAAGATCCATATTTCGCAAGAATGATCAAAAGGAGCAAGAGGAACCAGAAAGGGTGATCATAGACGTCCAGATTGACATAGATAATAATCAGACAGAGACAGATGCGAAGACAGGGGTATAGGATCAGGTGGAGCAGCCACCTGTGAGAAGGAATCCACCATGTGATTGCAGGTTACCGGCAAGATACGAGAACGACTCTAATATTGCATATGCTCTCTTTACAGATGAGAGGGACCCGTGTACTATTCAGGAGGCTCTTGATGAGCCTGATGCAGAAAAGTGGAAGGCGGCTATGGACGATGAGATGGACTTGTTGCACAAAAATCACACATGGGAGCTGGTGGAGCTTCCTGTGAGCCGAAAAGCGATCGGATGCAAGTGGTTATTCAAAAGGAAACAGGATAGATACAAAACAAGATTGGTAACGAAGGGTTATGATCAGAGAGAAGGGATCGACTTCACAGAGATATTTGCGCCGGTGGTTAAACAGGTATCTATCAGATTCGTGTTGGCACTGGTTGCCCAATACAATCTCGAGCTGGAACAAATGGATTTGAAGACTGCATTCCTGCAGGGGGAATTGGAATAGCAGATCTACATGAAGTAACCAGAGAGCTAAGAAGCTAAAGGGACAGAGAAAAAAGTTTGCAGGTTAATGAGGTCGTTATACGGCCTGAAACAGTCGCCTAGGCAGTGGTATAAAAAATTTGATTCTTTCATGGTGAGTCAGAAATTTACTCGGAGTGAATACGATCACTGTGTCTATTATAAGACACTGAGTGATGAAAAATTCATCATCTTAGTACTGTATATTGATGATATGTTGACCGCCAGTCATGACATGTCTGAAATCAACATACTGAAGACTTAGTTATCAGGGACATTTGAGATGAAAGATCCGGGGGCTGCAAAGAGGGTTCTTGGCATAGATATTCATAGAGACAGGAAGAGAAGCAGACTTTGGTTATCACAGGCAAAATACTTTGAAAAGATATTGATCAAGTATGGGATGGATCAGGCAAAGCTGGTAAGCGTTCCCCACGCGGCTCACTTCAAGCTTTCCTCATAATAATGTCCTAATTCCAGTGAGGAAAAGCAGGTTATGTCTCATGTCCCTATTCGAATGCGGTTGGCAGTTTAATGTATGTCATGGTCTGTACGAGACCGGATATTTCACAGGTTGTCGGTGTTGTGAGCAGATACATGTCAAACCTCGGTAAGCAACATTGGGAAGCGGTGAAATGGCTACTTCGATACATTCAAGGTACGAAAGTACGTCTTAACTTTTGAGAAAACAAGAACAAAGTTGGTAGGGTATGTGGATTCCGACTACGCAGGCAGTATAGATTCCAGGAAGTCTACTTTAGGATACTCGTTTGTACCATCGGGTGGAGCAATTAGTTGGATGTCGAAGATTTAGTCCATGGTGGCTCTTTCCACGACCGAAGCAGAATATATGACAGTGACGGAGCATTTAAAGAAGGTGTTTGGCTCAGGGGCATGATAAATCAGTTGGGACTTCAGCAGGAGGTGGTGTCAGTTAACTGTGATAGCGAGAGCACTATCAATTTGGCTAAAAATTCTGTTTATCACTCACGTACTAAACACATTGATGTTCGTCACCACTTTATCCGACAGGTGCTTGAGGAAGGAGGCGTAACACTGGAGAAGATTCATACCAGCGTGAATCCAGCAGACATGCTCACCAAGGTCGTTCTTACAGAGAAGTTTAAGTTCTGTGCAACTTCTCTGGACTTGGCGATGGCGTAAAGGAGGGACGGAGTGTGCACGAGAAGCATTGATGAACCTATGATGCAATGAAGAGAAAAGAGAATAGTTCAAGGAGCTACAGGTTGAAGATTGAAGACTTTGTGGAGATTGTTGTCAGAAGTCTTAAATCTGACTTTTGTGTTGCTCGACCAACCTTGGGTCAGCCTCGACCGGTCGAGGAAGCTACTTGACTAGTCGAGCACTGCACGACTCAAAGTCTAGCGAGCACATGATTTCGGGGTCCGAGGTGCTCGACCGGTCGTGGCCTAACACGACCGGTCGAGGGGTCCTCTCGACCGGTCGAGCAGTCTGCACGACCAGTCGAGGTTACGTAGATTCGTTTCTGAATTTGATGCAGACTGCGGATTTTTGAGTTGCCTTTCGCAAGGGTGCGAAAGGAAAGTTGCCTAAACTATAAATAGGTGTCCCTAGGGCCTTTCTAGGGTATGGGAAATAATTATAAAGCTTTCTAAAGGGTTCTAGGGTTATCAAAGGGTGTAGCAAGGGTCAGATTCGAGGTTGTTCGAATCGGGTAAGTCCTCTCTCTTGTAATTTCTTTTCATAGTGGATTTTTGTCGCTTTGTGCCGTGGTTTTTTCCCACAAGGGTTTTTCACGTTAAAACTTTGTGTTCTTCTGTGATTGCTTGTTACATATTGAATTACTATCCTAGATCTAGATCTGTGTGATTCCGCAGTTCAAATCTCCAATATCCTTGGCCTGATCCATCATGATTCGGTGTTGGGTTTATTAGTCAAGCCCGCTGACGAAGGAATGAACGTCATGAGGTCAATCACCGTCTTCCTCAAGGATAACTACTCTAAATCCACGGAGCTTCTCTGGACTCCTCACAGATACTTCTCGAATCCATTGAAAAAAAAAAAAAAAGCAAAATAGAAATAAATTCTATAAAATTCATAATTTTTTTGGTGAATGAAATAAACGAGTTCATAACCCTTTAAATAGAGATACCAAGCAATGGGAGAAATTTCATAATCATACTACAACTAAAACTCCTAGAATTCGCAACTTACTATAAATAATAAACTTACTATTTATAGACGGTCGTGACGTGTACTGGTGTGCAAGGTTTTCAGCCAAAAATAGTAAGTTTCCTATTTGGCTTTGCCAAGCTGTTCTCCTATTATTCTAAGCACTTTTCATGTTAGGCGCAACTCATTAAGCCCAACAGAAGAGTTATAATCAAACTAAAACTTACTATTTATAGTAAAAATGGAATTAAAATAGGGAAACGACTGTCAATCTGATGGTATTTCACAAATCCGGCTTGGATAACCCCGCATAGCTGGGTTGGGTGGCTAAAGTAGCTTGTTCTACCCCAAAATCATATATTTTAGGTCTGATAACTTATTCTGGATTGCGAGATACACTCAATTTAAGGTCTGACAGTCCGGATCACTTTTATCATCGACTGGGCCTTTTCTGATCCATCTTGGCCATGAAACTGTCCGCAACCCGCTCTACATCACCTGCCTTGGGCCCACAACTAGAAATCTTGTTGGTTTATTAATTGAGTTGGACGTTGGCTCTATTTAAGCCTATAACCCAGACCAAGAAGTGTTTTTATAATTTAGTAATATTTGTAATCCATCTTTATCTCCTTCCCACTGTTAACATCAAACTTGTGATTTGAGACTATACAAACAGTGGTGGAGATGTTTTTAATTGTACATATTTTTTATATATGTATTTTTCTCTTAACCATCCATCTACGAGTCATTGATTGAAGGTTGTGGTCTTCCAATCTTAGAGATTACAAAATTCCCCTTTCCGTTGTGGTGTCCAACAAATCAATGAACTGGATTATATACCATAGGCCCAATGCTACAATTCTTTCCACGACTTTCAATTTCCTCTAAAAACGTTTGGGCTGGGATAAAGTCAGCCTCGGGCATTTATTTTTTGGGTTGAGCATGGCCTAGGTTTTGTTTTACAAGCCAGGTCAAGACCAGTCATGACATATATGGAACTTGGATAATTGATATAGTCTTAATCAAAATGAGTTGAGTTACCAAAAATTGTTTCCAAAGTGAGAGTGTTAGAACCACAATTTAAATTTTAAGCTCTATTAAATAATAAATAAAGTAAAATTTTAAACATAATATAATAAATTTGGAATATGTTTAACAATACATTCCATTTATGTGGCAATTAAGTGTATATTGTCATAGTACACTTGGTATTGTGTCCATATTAGGGGTGAAAACAAGCAGATTGGTTTGCATTAAGTCAAACTAAGCCCAATCAAACTTAAATAGGAGTCAGCCCGCGGCCTAACCCAACCCTAGTAGGGCTGAAAGTTGGGTAGGTTCAACACGACCGACCTGTGATTGACTCGACATTGGGTCGGGCTTGGGCAAGATGTTTCGGGTTCGGTCTCAGGCTTGGGTTGTACAAACACCAACTTGATAAAACTTGGGTTGGGCTCGGGTTGAGGTCTTGGGTTGCCTGACCCAACCTGAACTCGATCGATATATAAGTTAGAAATTATAATTGAGTGCAGATCGTCTGTGTTGAAGGCACAAGAATTTCCATGACGTCGGGTTTCATTGGTCCACATCATTTCCGATGACTCAAAGCTAATGAGATTTGTCGGATTTCTCTCTCCCAAATAAAGGAGTAGTTGTCCTATATTTTAGCTTATTTGTTTAGGAAAATGAAGTTCTTTACGATAAATAACTACATATATAATTAATAAAATCATTGTTACAAAAAATAACACGTGTATTGAAAATGTAATAACGAAAATATTAGCATGTATCCACCCGTCTAACCCGACTGAGCCCGCTTGGGTTGGACTTGGGTTGAGAATTCCCAACCTAAGGTTGAGTTGGGTTGGGTTGGGATAGGGTTGAGGTATAGGAACCTTGGGTTGGGCTATGGTTGAGCACCAACCTGATCCAACCTGCCCGACTTTCAATCCTAAACCCTAGACCTAAGTTACCTAATCTAAGCCCACTTAAGGTATTGAATATTCAGCCCTAATACGATTCATGTTGAGTCAGGTTGAATCATGTTAATATCAACAACTAGTAAACTAACACATAAAATCAAACATCTAATCAGTAAATAATATCATTAAAGTAATATTTATAAATATCAAAATAACATTAACAAAACCAATAATAGAACTGTCAATCATAAACAAATAAAACTATAGATCAACAAAAAAATATATAGTGAGATTATTCAATAGACATGGGACCACTCAGCATGTAGGCTCCAAGTTAATTCTGATTATGAACCTTATTTTCCCACATGGACAATTTCAATCATGAAATCTATATAGCATTGAGTCCATAACATGGATGGTTCCAATCATAAACCCTATTTTCATGCAATCCATGATTTGATATTTATCATGTATATCAGTCGTAGTTTTGTGGAAGAGTTTACAAAGCACTACGATAAAAAAGGATTGAAAGGGCTAATCTAAGAAAAATGAAAGGGGTCCAACATATATTATAGCTTTTGATGGCCATAAGTTTGCCATTGATTATTAGATTCGTGTGTATAATATGCCCCACCAGTAAGGTCAAAGTTCCATTTTTCAGTTCTATACTCGATACTTATAATAAATTTCATATTGTTATTGTTATTATTATTATTATTATTATTATTATCATTATTAACATTATGGTTCATGATTTCAGTTTAATCGCAAAGTCCTTGTTTGGTTAGTTAATAATAGTTTATGAGTTTAATTCAATTTTGATGTCTTTACTATTTTAGTAGTTTTGGAATGGGTCGGCCAATAAGGTTCAGGTTGACCAGAACCAAGTTGCACCTCTAGTTCCTTTCTAATTTGGTGCAAGCATTTCTAAGTAGAGAAATGATATTATTCTTTCTCAGCACCATAAGCTAAGTTCATAGGACCGTACATTTTTCCCCTTGTTGTGTCACATGTGGGTTGTATGAGCTGTTCAAAATGTTTATTTCCTCATGAGGACCATTCAATGTGAAAATCAGACTTGTGTGGAGCTCATCAAACCAAGAGAAAAATGAGGCTTACACTCAAATGTTACGGATATTTTTAGCAAAAAAAAATGATGGCCGATTGCATTTCGTATGCCAAAGGGTGTGAGACATGCCAAAGAAACGAACTGATACAACCGCGACCAAAATTCATTCAATTATCAACCCATGGCAGATTCGGGGATGGGCGATCGATTTGATAGGAGAAATACATCCATGCTCATCGCGCATGGATTCTTTCATCATTATTGCCACTGATTATTTCACCAAGTGAGTGGAAGCAAGACCCATGAAAGGAGTCAGTCATAGGGAGATTATCGATTTCGTCGAGACTCATATTATCCATAGGTTTGGAATTCTTGAATCTATCACTATGGATTGAGATGCAACTTTCTCAGTAAAAGAAGTTAAGGCCATAGCCGACCCATACAAAATCAAGATTCTACACTCAACGCCATACTATGCGCATGTGAATGGTTAGGCCGAGGCCAGTAACAAGGAAAAAAATATTTTAAGGAAAATGATTGAATTAAATTCCCGCGAATGGCATATGAAGCTGTCAGAGGCACTTTAGGCATATAGGAATTCAACTTGCACCAATATCGAAATGAGTCTATTTACATTGACATATGGATACAATGCAGTGGTACCCCTAGAGGTCATTGTGCCATCATTACGAGTTGCATATCAAGTTGGGCTAACCCCTTTTGATTTCGCAAAGGTCATGTTGGTCAAGCTCGAAAGGTTACATAAGACCCGCATGAGGGCCTCAGACTCTATAGTTGCCAACAAGGCTAAGGTCGTTCAGGCATATAATAAAAGAGTAAAAGGGAAGTCCTTCGGGAATGAGATAAGGTCTAAAAGGCAGTGCTACTAATAGGGCACAAAGACCAAGCATTAGACAAGAAATTGTCGACCACTTGAGATGGGCCCGATATTTTCATTCAAGTCCTCAAGGGTGGAGCTTATCTATTGCGCGATACCAATGGAAAAGTTGCAAGATCCCTAATTAATGGTCAATTCTTGTAAACTTACTACCCTTCTTTATGGGAAGTAGTACAAAATCAGGCTGAGTAACATAAAAGAGATTATTGATAAATATCTAATTGAAAATCATGGAAATAAAAAAGGATTTTATTATTGTAGGTAGGGAATTACAAAATAAGAAAAAAAATGCTAGAAAAAGTTCTTCAACCGATCGAACGGCCTGGGTATAGGCGGCCTTGATCTCCTCAAACTCTTCGAGCAAAAAATATATAGCCTCCTCTTCCTACTTTTTCTAACTTCTCCAAGTTTGTAGCTCAACTGCAATATAGTCAAGGAAAGCCAAAACTTCATTAGTACGGTGGCCGATTGCAAGGACCTCTGTAACGCCCTGAAAATCGGGGGTCGAGCATAAACTCAACTCCCGAGTTCCAACGCATCACTTATGCAACAAAATGAATGATGATTGAATGTTGTCTGTATTAGTGCATTGAACATGAGTGAGATTAAGCCAAAACAACATATCATACTCTAGAGATAGTCAAATTTGCAAGCGGAAGACTGTGATAGATATATAAAATATATAAACTATGATAAGTCTCTAGAGTGTGACAAAGTTACCAGGTTAAATAATTACAAGTACAATTCAAAATTATACCAAATGTGTAGTGTCATCTAGTCAACATCCCTGTAATCCCGTCGATCAAGGCACGACTCACATGAGGCCGCCAGAATACAACACATACGAGCAAGCATCATAGTCAATGCAAAGGTCCGGCTCCGCTTCACCTGCAACTAAGATAGTCTGGTTGGTGTTACAAGCACCATCCCGTAACGTGGGAGTGAGTGATCAACTCAGTGGAACAATAAAGCATAGGTTAACATGTTATCAACTCAGTCAAGCAGTAATGATAAAGCAGTACAATCAAACAATTCTAAATACTCTTATTAATGCAAGTATGAATGCAGTCATGATGTATACCCTCACCACACACTCCCTCGTGCGACACGATCTTACGTTCGCGGCATGCTTGCATTCCTCAGTGCTCCACATCTTCCAGGCACATGCAATGCATGATGAACATGATTACCAAGCTATTATTAGTCCATTTCAAACAGCAGTATTGGGAAACTAAGGTACCTCCCTTGTATCATTTCCAAAACATGATCCATTCTAGGGTCGTCAAACCTAGATAATCTCATACGATATTATGGTTCGAGAGGCATCGCAAAGGGCTCGTCACCCGTCAGCACGGATACAGATCTCACCATATGCGGCTCAATTACTGGCCGTGAGCTCGAATACAGGTCTCACCGTACTCGACTCAATCGCTGGCCGTCAGTTCGAATACAGGTCTCATCTCCAATCACAGACTTTAGAGTATACTCGAAGACACTACGAAGGGCTCGTCGCCCGTCAGCACGAATACAGGTCTCACCGTACTAGGCTCTCGCCATAGGTGTCGACAGCTCGAATACAGTGTCCCATAACACCGTATTCGACTCACGAGTCTAGTTGCTCAATGGTCACTACGGGGAGGCACGTGGCCCCATCGTAGGCTGACAGCTTGACCACGGTGTCCCATACCACCATGTTCGGCTCATGAGTCTTAGCGGATTGAGGTACCATGGTTAAAGGGATTTCACTGGTAAGTTTGGTACCCTAGGTTCAAGTGGTAGCGTCCAAACATGGTGAACATACATTAGACAAATCGGGTTGACTGACGAGCTCGGCTAGCTCGAGCGCACAACAAGTTGAACGATATGAAGCGCATAAGCACTTCGTATGGCCAACCACTATCGCCAACCGAAGTACGACTCGGGTTCGTCGAACACATCTCACGTGGCAAATGAATCTCAGCCACGAATTCAATCCCATTACCGATTGCCTGGACTATAATCATAGCCCCAAACACAATCAATCCTTATTCCGAGCATGTGGAGTAAAGCATAAAAAACAAAGTAATTCAAGCATGTTAACAAGCATATCATAAAGCATGTTATAAAGCATGTTATAAAGCACTATATAAACAAAAATACAAATACGTATATTTCATAAGTAAGCGGTTAAAGTAAACAACCGACATGGAGGAAATCATATACGTCTCCAAGGTGGTTGAGAATCTCATCTCAACACCTACCTAATGCACCATCATCCAAGCACTCACTCTCACAAGCATTTTCACAAACACTTAGAATACACTATTTCAACATACATAGTGTATATTAGCAAAACATATATTAGGGCGAGTCCTTTCGCCAAACAAGTATTTTACGCATATATAATATGTTCATACAGCAAATAATCATGGCAAACACATTCCCAAAATTTATACGTATACGGTACTTTATAGAATACACTATTTCAACATACATAGTGTATATTAGCAAAACATGTATTAGGGCGAGTCCTTTCGCCAAATAAGTATTTTACCCATATATAATATATTCATACAACAAATAATCATGGCAAACACATTTCCAAAATTTATAAGTATACGGTACTTTCTACAAATACCTAGAGTATGTAAAATTCCATATTCTTCATCTTTAATCGAAACGGAAAACAGACAGCACTTTGTACATGTGCAATTGCATGCAGATCATGAATCTATCATTATCTAACATTGAAAGCATTGAAAACCATAACCTATACACCTAAAGTCCTCACCTCTGATCGTAGAATCGAAACGAATCAGATAGGTTTGTTAAGCTTCCGTATTCGGCAGTTTGGTAGCCTATAGAATGAAATAGGTTAGCTATTTCATAACCTACAACCTTCACAACCCCAAAACAGATTAGGGTTAGGATTTCTTACCTAGAAACGAAGTCGGAATCGCTGGGAAAGCAACTAGACTTGCGTGGTTAAGCTTGTAGAACGGCAGAGGATAGTAGTAGGGAGTTTCTCCCACTTCTCTCACACTTTCTCTCTCTTTTCTCTCTTCTCTCTCTAGGGTTTCTCTCAAATTCGTATGGCTGTGAGAGAGAGGGTTCTAAGGTCCTTATATAGCCTAAAAATACACTAAAATAGACTTAAGGTCAAGGTATACTTAGGTTATAACCAAAGCGACCCTTTTTCAGCTCAACGGAGGACTTCTGGAGGGCCCCCTTGAGCCAAAGGTCAGACTTAAGCTCACCAACTTTGGATCTAGGTGGAGTTAAGCTTTTGTTTCAGTCGGATTCCCAGATCACGCGTGGCGGACCAGTTTCAGTTCAACGGTCAGCGGATCCCGATCTGAAATTCCAAGTACATGGATATGTTTATGAAAATTTTCCTGATCCGAGGGTGTATTTGGGTCAGATTCTGACGGTCTAGTTGCTTACAAATTGTCCGCAAGCGACACGTGCCAGATTACTATTTGAGATATTTATTTGTAAAGAAAAATAAGTGTTCTCACACTCCTCGCTCCGAACTCAAGCGAACAGCCATGGGACACTGTCTGGATTTGATTTCCGAGATGGTTGTCAAGCCCAGTGAGGCGGTCCTAATTCCTTAACTTCGTGTTAATCGGGCTTCCGACGTGCGGTCCAGATCTGATACGGAGTTTCGAGATGCTCCCGAGAGCAGCCGGGTAATGAGATTGATCCTAGATTTTAGGGTCCCTAGCGTCAATGATTTTACAAGTTTTGGGTCTTGCAGATCGTATTTAAAGTGATTGGTGCTAATTTCACAGGTACTCTAGTTTAACACTAGCTAATTCTCGCCTCATTTCTAAAGGATTTAATCCTGATTAATTTCGTCTGAGGTGGTACCTGGGCCTTTGTAGTTTGTATATAAAGTAATCCAAGCTATAATACTTAGCTAGTTTAAGATAGTGTCTAGGGTGAAAGTACTTGGAAAAATTGAAAGGACAAGGTGGTGAAGGGTGGGATTTGTGAAGGAAATGGGTTCAAAAGCGGTTTTAGACTTTGGGATTGACTTCTGACAGGTTAATAAGGTGTTAGGAGCGACCCATTGCCTAAGGACGTCTAATCCCGGGTTGGCAAAAATCCGGGATGTTACAACCTCGTTTTTAGCTTCCTTCTTCTAAGCAGCGATTTCGTGTGACTGAGACTGGTAAAGGTTGATCTGAGAGTCCACAAAGGTCATAAGCTCTTGAGAGTCAGGGCAATCTCTCCCAGGATGGAGACGTTCATTCTCATTCAAATCATCGGCCAGCTCCTGGCACTGGACTTGGAGTGTCTGTCGTACTGCCTTATTAAAACGGTGTTGACAGTTCCAGTGCAAACGATGGCTCCATGTTGCATCACAGTGGGCAAAAAGAGTCTTGAATTCCACATGAACAATGGAGTGTTCCTTCATTAGAGCAACATATTTTTGGGTCTCCAATCATGCCTTGAAGTATTGATCTCCAAGGTACTATAATTTGGTTAAAACCGGATTGAGAAGCCTCGATAGCGTCCTTGACGAAAGGATATACATTATGAAGGAGAGTTGATTGAGAGAAGTATTCAATCCCTGCAATGAGAATCTCCTTTAAGAATGTTTGAGATTGTGTGTAGAAGATCGAGGAAGACATGGGGTCGAGTCCGTGGACAGTTTATAGGTGAAGAAAGCAGTAAGGATTGTAAGATACATAATAGCAGAGAACGATGAATCTATAAGCATCATCAGAGGCCTTTTATGACTGCATGTGATAAGACAGGACGGTTGGAATAACCAAATTAAAGATATGGCGCCGAATCGTATTCCTAGGAAGGTGGAATGAGGGACCATAATAAATGTCAATTCCTTGAAAAAACGGCAAACACACTCCTCACTTTCATGTGACCCATCAGCCAAGTAGTTATTACACAAAGAAATAAAAAAGCGCTAAGGATTGGTTGCGACCCAGCTTGGAGTATAACATCGGTCGATTTTATCAAATAAAAAATTATCAACAACTCTCCATGGAGTTGGCTAAGAGGTAAATTTCGATAAACATAACAGTCTTAGTCCTTTTCTTATTCACTTAATGGTGCACATATCCAGAAGATTCTCATCATCCAAGTATTCCAAAAGCGACCAATTATAGCGGCAATACCATTATTTGGTATTTTGTATTTTGGAATCCTGATATCTCGACAATAATGATATACCATTATTAGGCATATCCTACATTTATTTCCTCAAATTCCTGAAAAACACGTATTTTTTTCGCCTCCACAGTCTCCTTTTGGTGCTTCCAGTGAGGTCCTTCCTCCATGAAGATATTCATGAAGTGTAGGAGTTCATCGAGACGATTGCTTGTCGAGGAGACTTTGCACTCGACTTCTCTCTTTCCAGCAAGGCTCACACATGACCGAGCCTAGTAAGTAGCAATCTGGGAGCCCGAAAAGGAGAGGAGATCCTCTGGAATAGTAAGATCCTTCACGACATAAGTATGCTCCTCCTTGATATTTTACATAAACTTAGTGCGTTGATCTTGAAGGACTCAGAGTAAGGTGCGGTTGAACTAATGCACCCGGTTACACCAAAGGCGATCATTCCATGCTCGCTCATAGGCATCGCCCATGGGACGAGATTCTTCTTGAGCAGCGGCTTGCTGTCTCAAGTATTCAGTAACCCTCTGCAACTTGAATTCGAGTTGGAAGCATCAATCCCCAAGGTAGTGGAGTTTCCTTAGCACTTCCAAAATCTCCCCTAAAGAAGTGTCAAATTCAGTAGCCTTAGAAGCATCCTTGATAAAGAGTTCAGTGCTAAACAACGGGGATCATTAGCCATAATCAACTAGGCTGAGATCAAGGATCTCTTTTAGATAGGCCTTGACTTGACTAAGGAAAAAAGAAGAGGGTTTATTGAGAGCCATATCTGTAGATCAGAGGAGTTTTTGGTAGTATGTAGGTTGCAGTGAGTTGTAGAATGGGGTCTATTGTTGTTTATATAGGCGATTATGCCCCCCACGTTCAGTGCATTACGGGCAATTATGGCATGCAATAACGCTGCAAGTTCCTGAAAAATAGGAACGTGTAGCTATCATGGCAATTATTTTGGTAAAGGCAACATGTGACTCGTTTTTCACGTGCCATATCATCAAATCAGTTATAGATCGCAGAAGTAAGGAAAATGCAAGTAAAAGATAGTTGAGGAAATAAAAACAAAAGTGGCATAGAGGCCGATTTCATTAATTGAAAAGTGTACAAAAGGAAAGTTAAAATTCAAGAGACAAAAATCCAGCCCTAAACTTCCTCCTACCTCTCCTTCTTCTTGGCCAAAATGTCCTAATGTCTCAAGGTTGCTTGTCTAACCTGGCCAATTGCCTCTATTTGAATTTTGAGAAATACGGTTAGGTCCTTGATTGCATTCTTCCTCTGGTCATGCTTAACTTTCTTCTCCTCAAAATTTCTCTTCAGCACCATCAATTATGCTTTTAGAGCAACGATTTGCATGCTCATATCCTCCAACTCGGCCTCAAATTTCTTCAGCTCTTCATGTTTGGCCAAGAGCCTCTTAGCAGCATTGCTAATTGTAGCTATTCGGAAGCTGCATTTGCTCGCTCAGATTCAAGGTGTTCATCATGGTGCGAGCTCTCAATTTTCTTTTATCAGATTTAGAAAATCCTTTAGTATTGGCAGTTTGACGCAAAGCTCTTATCCGAATGAGAGAAGACTTGGTTCAGTCGATGCAGCCTCTAGCACCATCGAGCGTATGAGCGACTGGATTTCTTTTTTGATATGTTGTAGCTCGGTGGAGGGCGCGGGAGACTCGGTCATGGGTATGTCGCTACTAAGAGCTTCTTGGAGGGAGGAGAGAATGTCTTTAATCAGAAACACATATTCAGTCATTGTGCTAGATACTAAAGCATCATTAACTAATATCGACGTTGGATCAGGAACCAGTTCTGAATGAGGAACAAAAATGTCGGTCGCTTGAACTTCTGCCATTGCTTGGTTAGAGATGATGACTGTGCATGCTGTGCATGACTGAAGTGGCTCTTTATCATGGGAGGATCTCAAGATTGGAGATGGTTTCCGAGTAGATGCTGAAGTAGATCATGAGGAGGAAGCTCTCCGAGAGCTCTGGGGAGTGGCAACTAAGGGACAAGTGTTCACTTCAGCATCATCTTCTCCGTCTCCTTGGTCAATGACAATTGTGGGCAACTGAGGCTGATCGACCGTATGAATATTTTGTCTCATCATTCATTGTCTCTTCAATGGGAGGAAGACAAAGAAGTTCATTGCTCAATATCCTTTAGAATCAGTGACTTGCTGCGATGGCCTCGGTAGCTGGTTCTGTCACTCCCCAAACTCAAAAACTGGGCTCACAAAATTTCCGATCACCGAATCCGGTGCCGACAGCCTCCATAGTACCCCATTCTCGACTCCCAGTGTGCATACACCAGATTTCGATTCTGGGATCCTACGAGAAGGATTTTCCAACGTACATTTATCTCGTAAGAAGCATAACCACAAGTTTACCCAAATCACAAAGGCAACATCATCATCATATATCCACTAATATAAATATTTGAATACAATGCTGAAAGGGAAAAACATATATCGAAAATAAAAGCTCCAGAGGTCCACTGCATGCTCCAAGCTCAGTGCTGCTGCAACCTAATGCCACCTACATGCATCTATCGTGCATAAGTTTATAGAAAGCTTAGTGGGTGGTGAAAGTGTGTGCGCAAGATAAGTGCCAAGTAAGCAATATCAGAATAATCAGAGTAAGCGAAAATACTGACAAGTCCATGAGTCATATAATATTAGAGTACGCAATACAAATCAACTATGCAAATGAGGAGTCATAGAGAGCCAAATATCAGATGCCGAGGGTACAATGGAATATGTAAATCCTGCTAAGTCCGTCTAAGCCATATAAGTACAGAAAACATAATAACGCAAAATGTCATATGCCTGCGGATGCAATATGCGATACAAATGAAATGACTAAGCTGGAGTGTGAGGTAGGGATGATAATACGTAGTATCGCAGACAACAGGGTATATCACAAGGGACTTTTATCCAAACCAGTCACATACCTAAATTTGGATAGTCAGACTCAATGTGGTAAACTCCTGATCTCAGGTTAGTCGCGCGCCCAACCGAAATCCTGGCCATGCGAAGGTACACGTAACAAATGGTTGTGCACCACCAGCCTGAGTGGATAGTGAATGAATGAATGAATGAGTATGCAATTCCTGCTCAATAAGTCCACATATCAGTACAGTTCCTCTCTGGAGAATCACCGGGGTCTATTACACTCCAAACCAGATTGCCGCCCCATCGCGCGCAACAAGGTGGTGGAAGAGACCTCACTATCTGCCTACTAATATTGGGTCCGGCTCATCGATAGCAGATCCATTCCTCTAGCTGGTCAGACTCAGCCTACCATTTCCCTCTCCTCTCGGGCAGGTAAGGTCGTACCCCCTTCCAACCGACAACGACACAGTGAGAGACGCGGCCTAACGGTATACGACCATCATGCGCTCATGCATCCACTCGTTTAGACGTTGGAACAACCTCTGGAACCAAGAGGGTTTAGAGACTTTCACCCAGGGATATCTATAGCACCCCATGTAGAACAGATTTTCGGTATCCCATCTGGACATCCATGATATGCTTGTGGAGGCTACGGCCCTGATGTCGTTAGGGCGTGCAGTAATCATAATCACATAATGCGAGATGCATGAGTCACACAGTCTAATCATGCATCAATCTTGTGCATACCGTGCGCTCATGTAGGGTAACTCCGCCTATCAGGGAGTCCTATAAACAACCTGTCCTACGACATATGCAATGACCAAACATATCTCATAACAAACATGCAGATGATGCGTACGGGCATGTATCATGATGCTATGTTGTCACATACTCATAATCGATATCAACAATCGGCCTCGACAATGTGGACATTTAACCAACATTGCCCCTAAGGAATAACCCACATAGAGCCTAATATATAGTAGACCCATGGCCTCACACAAGGGCCTAATATACTACACCATGGGCCTTACTCAAGAGCTTAATACACATCACGATGGGCCTCTCACATGGGCCTAATATACATCACAAAGGGCTCCATCGCCTGACCCTCAAATGCGTCACAATGGCCTCATTACATAGGCCTCATATACATCACATTGAGCCTTAAATACGGGCTGAATACACATCACAATGGGCCTTAAATATGGGCCACATATACATCGCATTAGGCCTCGACAATCGGTCTCAATATTCAGCCTCGACAATCGGCCTCGATAATCAGAATCGGCCTTAGCAAATCAGAATCAGCCTCGACAATCGGAATCAGCCTCAACAATCAAAATCGGCCTCGACAATCGACCTCGACAATAAGAATCGGCCTCGACAATCAGAATTGCCTAGACAATCTAACTCGGCCTCGACAATCAGAATCGGAATCAGCCTCGACAATCTGACTCGGCCTCGACAATCAGAATCGGCCTCGACAAATCGGAATCGGAATCGGCCTCGAGAATCGACTCGGCCTCGACAATCGGCCTCCACAATTAGAATCGGCCTCGCCAATGAATCGACCTCGACAAATCGGAATCAGAATCGGCCTCGACAATCGGACTCGGCCTCGACAATCTGACTCGGCCTCGACAATTTGAATCGGCCTCGACAATCAGAATCAGCCTCGTTAATCGGAATCGGCCTCGACAAATCGGAATAGGAATTGGCCTCGACAATCTAACTCAGCCTCGACAATCGAAATGGAGTCGGCCTCGACAATTTGACTCGGCCTCGACAATCGGAATCGGCCTCGACAATTTGACTCAGCCTCGACAATCGGAATCAGCCTTCATAATCAAAATCGGCCCATACAATCGGCCTCGACAATCGGAATCGGAATCGGCCTCGACAATCTGACTCAGCCTCGACAATCGAAATCGAAATTGGAATCGGCCTCGACAATCTGACTCGGCTTCGACAATCAGATTCGGCCTCGACAATCGGAATTGACCTCGACAAATCGAAATAGGAATCGGCCTCGACAATCTGACTCAGCCTCAACAATCGAAATCGGAATCGGCCTCGACAATCTAACTCAGCCTCGACAATCGGAATCAGAATTGGAATCGGCCTCGACAATCTGACTCGGCCTCAACAATTGAAATCGGAATCGGAATTGGCCTCGACAATCTGACTCAACCTCGACAATCGGAATCAGCCTCGATTATCGGCCTTGACAATCGGAATCGGCCTCAACAAATCAGAATAAGAATCGGCCTCAACAATCTGACTCGGCCTCGACAATCGGAATCAGAATCGGCCTCGACAATTTAACTTGGCCTCGTCAATCGGAATTGGCCTCGACAATCAAAATCGGCCTCGCCAATCAGAATCATAATTGAAATCGGCCTAGACAATCTGACTCAGCCTCGACAATCGGAATCGGAATCGGCCACGTCAATCTGACTCGGCCTCGACAATCGGAATCGGCCTCGACAATCTGACCCGGCCTCGACAATCGGAATTGGCCTCGACAATAAGAATCGGCCTCGACAATCATAATCGGCCTATACAATCGGCCTATACAATCGGCCTCGACAATCGGAATCGGAATCGGCCTCGACAATCTGACTTGGCCTCGTCAATCTGACTCAGCCTCGACAATTAGAATAGGCCTTGACAATCTGACTTAGCCTCGACAATTGGCTTCGACAATCGAAATCGGCTCGATAATCAGAATTGGCCTTGACAATCAGAATCAGCCTATACAATCGGCCTCGACAATCGAAATCAGAATGGGCCTCAACAATCTGATTTAGCCTCGTCAATCGGCGTCGACAATCAGAATTGAAATCGGCCTCGACAATCGGCCTCGACAATCTGTGAGAATGGACCTAACAGGGCCTAAGAGAAGGTCACAATGTGGACATCCAACCATCATTTGCCCATCAATGTGGACATTCAACTAACATTGCTCCCAAGCAGTGGCCCACATAGTCATTATTACATACATCATGGAGTAATCACACATCGCAATGGACCTCATATACATCACATTCGACCCCATGCAAAGGCCCCACATATGTTTCATTGGGCCTCATTTGTGGCCCTTATATATATCACATTGGGCCTCAACCCATGGGCCATCAAATACATCAAGTAGATCGCATCCACGGGCCGCACTAATGAGCCTCATATACATCAAGTGGAAGGTGTCCACATGCCTCACCAACGGGCTTCGTATACATCAATTGGGCTGCATCAATGGTCCGTACTAATGGGCCTAATACATATCACAATGGGCCTTACCCATAAGCCACAAATACATCACAATAGGCCTTGCCCATGGGCCCTAGATTCAAGCAGGTGGGCCCCATCATATGGGCCTTGTATACATCACATTGGGCCTCGCCATATGAGCCTTACATACATCACATTGGGCTTACCAAATGGGCTGAAAATACATCACAATGGGCCTTACCAAATGGGCAGGAAATACATCACAATGGGCCTTACCAAATGGGCCGGAAATACATCAAGATGGGCCTCATCAAATGGGCTGCAAATATATCAAGGTGGGCCTCACGAATGGGTCACAAGTATATCAAAATGGGCCTCTCAAGTGGGCCACAAGATACATCAAAGTGGGCCTGATGGATGGGCTACAAAATACATCAAGGTGGGCCATACATCCATCAAAATGGACAGACGGTGTGAATACAACACATTTATCAAGGCAAGCTTCATACAATCAGGGTGCATCCTATAACATCGTTCATGTACAGACGGTGTGGATACAAAACACATCAACTCAAAGTGGGCCCCACTCGCTGCCATGGTGGGGTCCACGTCCAATGGATGGACAGTCTAAACATACACATGCCTCATGATTGGCCCACAGAACGTGTTGATGGAATACAGATGGATGGCGTGGATGGAAAGTACATTAGAGGTGGGTCCCACAGAAACTTGCTAATGACCAAGGGCAGCAGTTATACAACAGGTGTGAATGGTCTGGCCACCGTCCAGATGAATGACCTGGATGGACAGCATGAATAAAGCACATACATCACAGGTATCCCACCGTCCAGATGGACGGTCTGGATTACAAAAGATGGACGACGTTGATGAAACACATGTAACACGGTGGATCTCCACGTGGCACCATCTGTAGGTATAGAATACATATACCAAGGTGGCCCCCCCACACGTGTAGTACGTGTGGATGGGTCCCACGTCCAGAAATGGTTGGACAGTGGGGTTGAAACACATACACTATGGTGGGTCCTCACCTTGGATGGACGTTGTGGATGAAATCCACACGTCTGCTGGATTCCGTCCAGCCACAGATCAGGTGGGTCCACACACGTGGCCCATATATATATATATATATATAATATATATATATATTATATATATATATATATATATATACACACACGTACATCGTACTATATGTAATATAATATATTATATTATAATATCCTCCAAAGAGTCAAGATATATATATGTATGATATAATATAATATATTATATTAATATCTTCAAAGAGCCAAGCGTCCAGACCCTCTGGACGCTTGGACGAACGGTGTGGATTTAAACCATGCTCGTCACAGTGGCGTCCCACCACCTGTCCAGGTGGACGGTGCAGATGAATCACATACTTCACAGTGGTTCCACGTCCAGTGGGGCCACACGCCCAGGATCAAGCTGATATTTGTATTTTTCCCATCAGACAGCCATGCATAGCAGGCCCTATGATGGCAGCAAGGTGGGCTCACTCGATGGACAATATGGATAAAATACATTCATGGTGGGCCACACACACCTCATCATCACCAAAAAAAATGAGAGAGAGAGAGAGACGTGAAGGGGAGGGACCCCGCCACTATTGGGCCCTCCCTAAACAATGCATACATCAAGTGGGTCACATAACAAGTGGGCCCTCAAATCATCGAATCCAAGAAAAAACATATAAATCTAACCCTAAGAAAGCACCCACCTTTGATCTCCTCTTCCTTCTTCCGCCTATAGCCTCTAGAGCTCCAAGGGAACATTTTTAACGGTTGAGATGAACTTTGGATGGTGGGATTGGGTGGTAGGAAGGTGGGCCACACCAAGCTCTCTCATGGAGATTGGAGGAGCTTGGACGTTGGGTTGCTTGCTTGAAAAAATGGAGAAGTGAGGGAGAAAGATGATGGGATGTAAAGAGAGAGAGAGAGAGAGTTGGGTGAGTGAGTGATGGATGATGTGTACTTGACATGTAAGGGATGGGTTGTAAGAGTGATAGTTGACTTTAAGGTTGCTTGGGATGGGGTGTGAGGTAATGTGTACTTGACATGAGATGTGATTGATGTATACTGATTGATGGGACATGTCATAAAGATTCTCTTGGGATTGCAAATGCGCGACATTTTTCTCGAACTGAACGCGGGCTCACATCTTCCGGCCCGGGTATCACCTCGGTGTATGAGACACGGCATCGGAACCGCGACGACGGCGCGGTCGCAATGGCATAAGTTTTGAGTCGAGTCGACTCTAATATAAGGGACACGACTTAGGATCGGACGCGAATGCTGACTACAGATCGCGAGTTGCCAGAATTCGACCGGAAGAACCACGGAAGCCTACAGAATAGTACGAGTTAGGATACGGGTCTCACAGGTTCTGTAACACCTCAAACTTTTTAATACCCGAGTATTGAAAGTTGTTGAGTGTTACCATGAAATTTAACTTATTATGTACATGTGTACAATACCAATCTAACTATCTTAACCTTACATCTATTCTCCAACACGAATGTGACCATTGGGAATAATCTTCATTCATAGATCATGCCATCTAACTGTTGATTTTGAGATATGATCATCATATACCCAAGTATTCTCACTTGTCCATCGTAACCGACCGTTCAGTCAACTATTCACCGCTAGGTAAAGATATCTAACCGTCTACTTTGTGTTTGGACCACCTGACTATAGTAAACTAGCTACCTGATCTCTACATCCGCTCGTACACATATTGAATTGAGATTCTGATCCATCTATCTTGTTCATCACTTATGAATATACTTAAAACACCATCAAAACTACAATCTAAGAAACTTACACATGTGCATAAGTCACTTGAATCTAAGGGTATACATGTTCTACATCTTGATCACTCTAAAAAACTCACTCGTGATCATCCGTTTATAAAACTGACCGTACACCCACTTATATACATGATCAGAGTACTAACCATTAAGTTTTTCTATTTTTAACATGTCATCTGACCATCTTATTATGTTGGTTGATATATGTACATTCCCTTAATTAGTTTGATGAATAATTTCTTATTTATATTGATTTAGATATACGTTCTTTTGTAAGAATTACTTAGAAACGTTACTATAACCATGTAGAACTATTAGATTTTTCAAAACTCTCATATCAGCAATAATTATGAAAATGTCATTAACCCAGACCCTTGAATTCTAGATCACATGGTTCCCACGATCCGTTTGATGGAAAAATTTATACCATGTCTATGTATTATAAATTAACTATACATGTCAAATTTCGGCCCTTAAATCATTGTAAAAATGA
>JAJHSJ010001621.1:0-58768 GCA_021015155.1 Magnolia officinalis | reverse complement strand
TGGGGGATATGGATGTACGTACCTACGTAGAGCGTGTTCTTCTGCACTTGCAGATTCATCCTTCAATATTCTCTTCCCTTCTCTTCACTTTGCTTCGCTTCTCCTCTTTTGTACCCGAGGAGTTGTATGATACTCGGGCTGTGTATGACGCTTGATACGCAGGCAGGCACTCAGAATTATAAACGTGGCATATACTAATCAAATAAACCGACTAGATTGTGAGGCCCACTATCTCCAAGTCAGAATCCTATTATCAGATTGGTTGGATATCTTAAGGCCTGATTTGTTGATATTTGTTTGTGGAAATAGGACGGTTGGATATTTCTCATTTTCAGCTGTCCAATAAATATTCATTAATCTGACAGTCACGTTAATAAATAAGATTATATTTTGGTTCATGATATATCTACACTGGTTTCCTTAATTTGGACGGTTTAATTTGATTAATTATATAACACAGTGCCTAACTTTTAGGTAATTTCTAAGTGCCTGTGTATCATACAACATGCTCTTCCAGAGTGTTGAATTTTCTCTCATGGGCGAGCTCCACTAGGACTGATACGCATCATCCAACGTACTCTACCAGAGTAATTTCTAAAGTGACTGCGTATCATCACCACTGTTTCTTATGGTATGGTAGTAACTGATCTACTTCATAATGCCCTCATGGCCCGTTTGGCCCGGCGGATTAGAAGGGATTGGATGGTATTGGAAGGGATTGGAAGTTAAATCCCAGGATTGGCCCAACGTGCCAAACAGACCGGGTGATCTGATCTCGGGATATAGCAATCCCATGGATCTTAAGACAATCTACTGACAACACCATCATTACCTTTAAATCTCATCCAATCCACCCTAATTCATTCAAATTTTCCTGAGACGTGTTTGGTTCGAAGGATTGGAAGGTATAGGAAGGTTTAATCCGGGATTGGCTGGGCGTGCCAAATAGACTCAATATAGCAATCCCAGGAGCAATTCCATGGATCTTAATACAATCCACTGACAACACCATCATTGCCTTGAAATCCATGCCATCCACCCTAATACCATTCAATCCCTTCCAATCCACCCATCCAAACGGGCCCTAAAATGCTAGGAGGATTGGATACATAATACATACATCAAGGTGGGCCCCACTGTAATGGCCACCGTTTCTAGGGTGGGGTCGGGGTCTAACCTAATTGCCTTTCCGCTAAGGTGGACCATACTCACAGAAAATAGTGGTGATTGAATGCACTACTATTAAAAGGTTTTTAGGGCCCACTATAATATTTATTTATCATCCAACCTGTAGATAAGGTCATGTGGGCTGAGATTAGGGAAAATAAATAAATCAGCTTAGATCCAAAACTTTTGTGGTTCATTAATGGTTAATCACCACTATTTTGTATAGTAAAGCTCACTCGAGCTTTGGATCTACCTCATTTTTAAGATGTTGGTCAAACTCAGTCTAAATTTTCCTATCTTTTTCAACCAATACTCAAACCTGGCCTAACATTTGATGAGCCAAAATAGTCTAACTTGGGCCCAGCCCAAGCTTAATTATAACCATTCTCAAAAAAGAGAGAGGAGGGAGGATAGGTGGGTTTTTAAATTTTCAATATTATGAAGAAGGTGAGCAGAGGAATTGATGGGTATTTTTATTTTAAAACTTTTTTAAGAGGGAGTGAGTAATTTCAATTGTGTGAGGGGAGAGAAGAGATGTGGCTGGTTTCTGAATTTTGCAAATTTTTGAAGAGGAAAGATTTTTTATATTTTAAATGCTAACTGCGAAATGGTGGACGGGTTGGGGGGCTGCGGGCTTTAGACATGCAAGTCCAAGCCCGGCGCAATTATGAAATGGGCTAGATTTTTAAGCTCGAGCCTAGCCTGTGGGGTTGATACTCCAGCCTGAGCCCGGCCCACAATCCTATCAGGCCAATTTAGCCCATTGACAGCTCTAGCTCTCAGCATTCCTTCCACTAGAAATTCAAATTCCCAAACAGATTATATCCTGCCACACCTGGACCATAATCCATCTAGGTAGGGCTATGTGAGCCTACTGTGATGTATGGCTTTTATCTACTCTGTCAATCCATTTTCTCGTATGGTTTTAGAATACGAAAAAAAAAATAATGAGGTAGATTTAAGACTCAAGTGGACTACATAGTGGGGATTGAACTCCCACTATCAAATACTTCTAGAAGTTTGACGCAGGGATGAACGTGATGAGGATAACTACTCTGAATCCACGAAGCTTCTCTGGACTCATCACAGAGACTTCTCGAATCCACGAAGAAAGAAAGCAGAAAATATAAATAAATTCTAAGAAATTCGAAATTGATTAATTGATGACTACAAACGAGTTCACAACCCTTTAGATAGGGGTACCAAGTAATGGGAAAGAAATCAGAATCAAACTACAACTAAAACTCATAGAATTCACGACTTACTATAAATAGTAAACTTACTATTTATAGACGGTCGTGATGTCTACTAGTGCGTAAGATTTTTAGCCAAAAATAGTAAGTGTCCTATTTGGCTTCACCAAACCGTTCCCCTAATTATTCTAAGCTCTTTTCACGTTGGACGCAACTCCTAAAGCCCGACAGATGAAGAGTTATAATCAAACTAAAACTTACTATTTATAGTAAAAACGAAATTAAAACAGGGAAACGACCATCGATCCAGGGGTTTTTCGCAATTCTGGGCTGCATAACCCAGCGTAGCGGGGTTGGTTGGCTAAAGTAGCTCGTTCTACCCCCAAAATCATATATTTTACGTCAGGTAACTCATTCCAGATTGCGAGATACGCTCGATCTAAGGTCCAACTGTCCGGATCACTTCTGTCATCGACCGGGCCTTTTCTGATCCATCTTGGCCATGAAACTGCCCGCGACCCGCTCTACATCAGTCCCCTCCACTTCAAAAGAACTCGTCCTCGAGTTCTCATCCTGCGATGGTTCATGATACTCGGTCAGGTCCGCGACGTTGAAAGTCCGTGAGATCACCATGTCATCTGGAAGATCAACAACATAAACGTCTTCATTGATCTTTCGAATGATTGGGAACGGGTCCAATCTTTTTATTTTTCAACTTGTTGTACGTCCCGGTCGAAAATCTCTCTTTGCGCAGATGGACCATAACGCAGTCGCCCACCTCGAACACTTTTTGTCGCCGGTGCTTGTCCGCTTGTCCTTGTACTTCTCGTTCGAGGCATGTAGCTTGGTCTGCACTTCGCGTGCATGATGTCTGATGTCTGACATCCTCATGTATGCTGCTATTCTGCTCAATGCCTGCAATGCTCGTGCCTGGGTGCTTGGGCAGAGGGACTAAGTCAAGCGTGTGGCGAGGCACTCGTCTATAGATAATCTGGAATGGTGATTTCCTTATCGAACGGTTCACTATGTTGTTGAATGCAAACTCTGCTTGATACAAGGCCAAATCTCATTGCTTCGGTTTTTCTCTTGAAATACAGCGAAGGAGGTTTCCCAACGTGCGATTCATAACTTCGGTCTGCCCATCAGTCTGTGGGTGGTAAGCACTGCTAAATTGAAATCGTGTATCAAATCGAGTCCACAAAGTCCGCTAAAAGTGGCTAATGAACTTCGTGTCACGATCAGAAGTAATGGTCTTGGGGACCCCATGTAGCCGTACGACTTCTCTGAAGAATAAATTCGCCACGTGTATTGCATCGAAGGTCTTCTTGCATGGGATAAAGTGTGTCATCTTGGAGAAACGATCTACCACCACGAACACCGAATCCATACCGCGTTGTGTTCGTGAGAGACCAAGCACTAAGTCCATTGATAAATCCTCCCAAGGACCGTCAGGCACAGGTAATGGGGTGTAGAGGCACGTATTCTGAGATTGCTCCTTGGAGGTCTGACAAACATGACAACGTTGTACGGCTTTTCCCACATCACGTACTAATTGCGGCCAGTAATACCGCTCTTCCACAAGAGCTCGAGTCTTGTCTCGCCCAAGGTGTCCACCGAGGCCACCTACATATAGCTCCTGAATAATATGTTCCCTCAGAGAACTTTGGGGGATGCACAATCGATTCCCTTTGAAGAGAAAATCGTTCTGTATATGAAGGTCACTGGGGTGACCTTCTTGACACTTCACCCAAGAATCTTTGAAGTCCTCATCCTCGGCATACAGCTCCTTGAGATAGTCGAAGCCGACCGCCTTGTTGCTCATCGTAACAAGTAGTGATGCACGACGACTAAGTGCATCAACCACCTTGTTTTGCTGCCCTGACTTGTGCTTTAGAACGAACGTGAATTCCTATAAAAACACAACTCATCTAGCATGCACACGATTCATGTTAGTATGACTATTAATAAACTTTAATGCTTATAGTCAGTGTACAGAACAAACTCTCTTTGAATCAGATAATGCCGCCAATGTCGCAGCGCCTGAACAACTGCGTACAACTCAAGCTCATAAGTCGACCACTTCTTTCAGGCTTCGCTGAGCTTCTCGTTGTAGAAGGCTACCGGCCTGTCTTCCTGTGATAATACTCCCCCAATTCCGACGTATGAAGGATCACACTCAACCTCAAACAATTTGTCGAAATTAGGAAGCACCAAGACCGATGTTGTAGACAAACGATGCTTGATCTCATGAAAGCTCTTGTCAGCTTTATCAGTCCACTGAAACGGTCATTTTTTCATGCAATCTGTTATAGGGACGACTATGGTGCTAAAATCTCGCGCGAATCGACGATAGAAAGTCGTCAACCCGTGAAAACTCCTCACCTCATGAATGTTTATCGGGATCGAACATTTCCTAATAGCTCGCAACTTTTCATCGTCCACACGAATGCCTGTGGACGTTACAACAAATCCTAGAAACAACAGACTGCAGTTAAAAAACTACACTTCTTCAAGTTGAGATACAACTTGTTAATTTGTATGACCTACAACACCTGCTTGAGATGTTTCTTGTGCTCCGCCTCATCCTAGCTATATATCAATATGTCATCAAAATATACTACCACAAATCGGCCAGTGAACGGTTTTAGAACTTGATTCATCAAACGCATAAAAGTACTTGGTGCGTTCGATAGGCCGAAGGGCATGACCAGCCACTCATACAACCCTTCATTGGTCTTGAATGTCGTTTTCCACTCATCACCGGGTCAGATACGAATCTGATGGTATCCGCTCATTAGATCTAGTTTAGAGAACACCTTGGTCTCTTCTAACATATCGAGCATGTCGTCCAACCGTGGTATTGAAAACCGATATTTGATGGTAATTTTGTTGATTGTCCGGCTGTCGACACACATACGCCAGCTTCCATTTTTTTTGTGTTAATAATGCTGATACGGCACATGCGCTCATGCTCTCTCTCGAGAGACCCTTACGGATCAATTCCTCCACTTGCCCCTGAAGTATCTCGCACTCCTTCAGACTCATCCGATAATGAGGGCGGTTGGGGAGGCTAGCCCTAGGGACGAGGTCTATGTGATCTTAGATGTCCCTCATGGGGGCAATCCATCAAGTAAATCCTCAGGCCAGATTTCTTTGAATTCGTTTAGCAATAGTTTTAAACTTGGAGGGATGTTTGAGGGTTCCTCTTCCTCGCCCTTTACCACTATGGTGTATACCTCGCCGATTTTCTTGAATTCCTCCATGAAATTCCAAATAATCAAGAGGGAACTCCCCTCCACTTTAGAGGCTTCAGGGTGGTTCTCTGGTGCCATAGGGGCAAGGATTATTTTTCAACTATCCTTGACGAATATGTAAACATTATCTCGTCCCCGATGGGTCGCATCACGGTCCGACTGCCAGGGTCGACTGAGTAGCATATGACAAGCTTCCATGTCGACCACGTCACAAAGTATTTGATCCCTATAATTTTTGTCAATTGAAAACGAGATAGTACATTATTCAGTTACCTTTGTCTCATTCACCTTTTTTATCCAGCCAATTGAGTACGGGAAAAGATGTTTCGTCGTCAGTAGCTGTAACTTGTCCACCATCACTCTTGAGACGATATTCTCGCTACTATCACTGTTTATGATCACATCACAGACCTTTCCGTTGACAGTGCACCGAGTACGAAATATATTGTGTCGATGTGGATGTAATTCCTTTCATGGGGCATACAGTAATCGCCTCACAACTAGAAATTCGTCACGATCCTCGCCCGTCACTTCATCGCTACCTGTTATTTCTTCAGTGGTTTATTCATGTTCATCAAAGCCATGGTCTTTTTCTGCGGCCTCATCTTCAGTGCCCCCTTCGTTTATAGTCAAGTATGTTGCGGGACGTTGAGGACAAGTGTTTGATAAGTGGTCTGGCTGGCCACAACGGTAACAATTGTTCGACCTTGGCCGAGCATAAGGATTTGGAATCCTACTTGGCCCCACTGTTGTGAGTGCTGCACGTTGAGGTCTGGATGAGTTGCTCCCCGTATCACGGTTTGCGGTTGTAGGAGGTTGAGGATGTTCTCTTACCGGATCTTTTTCTCATGCCAGCACTGGATCCTGCGTGGGACCCGTCGTGGGGGATCGAGTTGAAGGGTATGGACGAGCAGGAGCTCTTACAAGTTGTGTTCTGCCCTACCCGCCAATTAAACTGCTTCATCCACGGTCCCGACTGGGTACATCTGAACTCGGTCCTAAATTGTCAATCGCAACCCACCTATAAATCGTGCCACCTTCTGTGACTTAGATTCTGACAGATCGCTTCGTGTAGCCAACCGTTGGAATTCTTCTGTGTAATCTGTGATGGTTCGATTTCCTTGTCGAAAATTTTGATATTATTGGAATAATATCTACTCATAATCACTGAGGAGAAATCATGATCGAAGAAGACATCTCATCCGTGGCCATGATGAGATGGGCGCCTTATTCTGCTGGGCTCGTGATAGTTGTAATTGTTCCCACCATGCAGAAGCACCAGATTTTAATTTAAATGCTACCAATTTTATCTTTTATGATCTAGCAGTCCATATAATCAAAATATCTCTCTACTTCGGCTAGGCAATCGAGAAAATATTCTATACGTAATAAACCGTTAAAACTAGGAAGTTCAGCCTTACCTCGATAGTCTCTTTCAGCACGATCTAGATGATCACCCCCATGGATTAGTCGTCGGGCAAAACCCTCATTAAGGTCCTCATCACTAGAACTTGAGTCATCTGGCGTAGCCCTACGGTTTGCCACTGGTAGTGCTTTACGAAAATCGGGGTTGCGTCGTACAACAACCATGGGTGGTGGAGCCACCATGGGTAGGGGTGTACACAAACCAGGCTAGCCCGGTTAACTCGCTCGACTCGGCCCGAAAAAGCCCGACTCGGCCTGACCCGGAACTGAGTTCTGGGTCAGGACGAGTCATTTTTCTAAGCCCGTTATGAGTTCAGGCCGAGTTCGGATCTGACCCAGTTCAGCCCGTCCCGACCCGAAATCTGACTCGGCCGTCTTGGCCCGACCCGTCCCGGCCGGCTCGCACTTTAGGGTATATATACCCTGTTATAAAAATAACCCTACTCGTCCATCGCTTTCCCTTCCCCTTTTGAGAAAAAGCGCCCGACCCCCAGCCGCACGAAACCCTCTCCTGGTCCTAACCGGCCCCAGCTACCCCACCAAATCCTCTCTCTCTCTCTCTCTCTCTCTCTCTCTTCTCTCTCTCTCTTTCTCGCGTCTCTGCTCGTCGTCGTCCAGCGGCGTCCGTCCGTCCAGGGGCCCCACCAAACCCTCTCCCTGCCCTGCCCGACCCCACCAAATCTCTCTCTCTCTCTCTCTCTCTCTCTCTCTCTCTCTCTCTCTCGCGTCTCTGCTCGTCGTTCGTTCGTCCAGTGGCCCCACCAAACCCTCTCCCTGCCCTGCCCGGCCCCAGCGGCCCCACCAAATCTCTTCTCTCTCTCTCTCTCTCTCTCTCTCTCTCTCGCGCGCGCGTCTCTGCTCGTCCGCCCGTCCGCCTCTCTATGCTCGTCTCTGTTCGTCCAGCCGTCCAACCACCAGAGGACCTCCGCCTCTGTGCTCGTCCGTCCGTCCGTCCAACCACCAGGTATGATTCCGTCCAACTTACTACGATTTTTTTTTCCAAGGAATACTTCAAATCTATGCAAGCTGACTGCCGCATATTGAACAGTATATTGGAAGTTACTGTTTTTCAATCTTGTTGATTTCTATGGTGGGGTCCACTTGAGCTTTAGATTTATCTGATTTTTTGGTCCATGCTCTAAAATAATCTCGAAAATGCAAAGTAAATGAGTTATTATTATTTTTTTTAAAAGTGTTTGTTTAAACAAGAATTATGGCTTGAAAGTAAAGTGGGTTATCTCAGCTGAAAGTGGTGGGACTCAACAGACCAATGATCTGAGTTGCTGAAACAGTGGTCTTTGAACCCCTACCGTTAAATACTTCCTAGGTACTACCGTTATGTTTATTTACCATTCAATCTATTGATAAGGTCACATATACTGATATACCTGGATGAAGGGAAAACACAAATATCATCTTGATCCATAGCTTTTGTGGCAACCAAGAAGTTTTTTAACGGTGGATATTCAATCCTTATTGTGTGGTCCACTTTATATTTGGACCAGCTTATTTTTTATACCATGCACTAAAATGAGCTGTCAAAGACTCAAAACTGATGGAAATGGGGCCCACAGTCATGGAAACACCACACTGACGTGTTACCTGGCCACACCTAATCCGTTATCCTTATTTGATACTCTGACGTCGTATGATGCTTGATACGCAGGCACTAACGTGGAATACATTAACTCAAGTAAAACTGTCTAAATTGTGGATCCTACTGTAACTACATCACAGGCCCAAAATGGATTGGTTGAACAATCTCAACCTTTGATTCATGGACACTTGTTTGCTTAAATAGGACCATTGGATACTTTTCATTTCAACCGCCCAATAAATGTCCACAATCCGAAAGTTACATGCAAATAAGTGTAATTTTCGTTTACCATACATTTAAACTGGGATATATAAATTTTCTGGTTCAGTTTGATTTGAATTATTATATGCCAGCCAAGTGTACCGTTTCATGCATATCCTTTTTTTTGAATATTTGCTCATTTAGGATATTCATGCATATCTTTTGGAAATAGATCCATCTAAGCTTAGTTAAAATTTCAACGAATAAGTAAAAAAAGACTTTAGAAAAATTCAAGGAAGAAGACTTGATTGCAAGCACATCTATGTTGACCTTTATACAAGAAGATTTCATTAAGATCTTTGAATGTTGTAAAACCTCTAAGGAAATAATGGAGAATTACTTAGGCCAAGGATTTTAGATTTTAGTAGTTAATGGTAATGAAATTCTTGAGCACATACAAGTGTCATTTTTTTTGAATAGTCTACAACTTCATAAAAATAGTTGTGATAGTCCTAGGTTGAAAGCAAATTCTTAAACCTAACCAACCTTCCTCTTCAACTAGTTTGGCAAGGAGTTTATTATCGTGGAACATGTATGACATCTGAACTATCCAACAGGTGCATCCTACCGCCATGATTAGACGACTCAAAAGTGAGGTCTATGTCCAATTATATGGCACATACCTTAGAAATTTGTGTAGATCACCCAACACCTCTAAATTCACATGTGGCCAACCAAATGAATTAGTTGTCTTTATTTTTGAGTCATCTAGTCATGAGTGGGTGGGCCTTTGGATGGTTTGGACGTTATACACACAAGAAGCATGCCCACATGCTCAACTCCACAACTTCCACATAAAAAAGATGAAGGGTATTTTGGTCATTTCGCATTCTTTAAAAATATTTTGTAAGAATTCCATATGGTAATTATGTATTAGAGATCATAATTATTGGTTACTTAATGGTAATTATATGTATCAGATGTCATGATTATTGGTTATCACTTATCAATATTATTTTTATTTGTTTCTTTGTTCTTATTGTTGTGGTATAAGATAATCAGTTACCCATTTGAGAATTTCTATGTTGCCAGACATAGATTGAGTGTGTTCATGGATGCATAGAAATTCTCAAATTGTCCCTTTTTGGACAGTTCAATGTTGGATAGACAGTAATGTTTTCATTTATTCTAATTTAAATGCACATGCCTGTTTCGGTTCGTCTCTCCTAATTCTCTCTGGATATATTTCTTGCATTTACTTCCTCATCAATTATCCACACTTTGTGTGGATAGTTGACGTGTGAATCAAATTCAAGATTAATATATTCTTGAGAGATAAGGGGAGATGCTGCCGAAATTTTGGCGTGGCATTTAAATTGAATAATGAAAGCATTACTATCTATCCAGCATTGAATGGGTAACTGATTTATCCGCTTAGGAAATTCTTTACTAAGGTTCAAGGATAAATGAAATTGTTTCATATCTTTAGATATGGCTAGTGAGGATGAAGTCCCACCTACGGCTACCCCTAGTAGCGGTGCCGGTGCGTCAGCCACATCACCACTTGTTGTTGAGGGAGAGGGGTCTTCAGCTGTAAACAAAGGAAAGAAACGATCAGCTGTTTGTGATGATTTTGAAGAAGTAGTAGTTAACAATATCCCCAAGATCCGATGTATGCACTGCAAAAGTCTATACACCAAAAGTGTCGGGGGGTCGACGTCTCATTTAAACAGACATAGAAAAAGTTGTGCAAGGAGACCTAGACTTCCACATTCGGGCCAATAATTGCTATCGTTTGCAAAGTCTGAAGGATCTGCTTCTGAAGGTTGAAGGATCTGCTTCTGAAGGTACACTTACCACTCATAAGTTTGAAAAAGAGAAGCTGAAGGAGTGGTTTGCAAAGCTTATTATCATTGATGAGCAGCCATTTAAGATGGTAGAGAGTGAAATATTTATGGAATACAGTAGATACCTTAATCCTCAGTTTGAGAAGGTCTCCCGTGTTACTGTGAAGAGGGAGTGCATGAAAATGTATGCCAGTGAGAAAATGAAACTGAAAGCAGTTTTAAATTCGGTTTCAAGGGTAAGTTTGACGTCTGATATGTGGACGGCGCAAAATCAAAGAAAGGGTTACATTTCATTGACTGCACACTATGTTGATGAAAATTGAAAACTTTGCAAGAGAATATTGAACTTTCGCCACCTTCCACTTCCCCATTCTAGTTTGGTTATTTCAGATTGCATTTACAACTGTCTACGAGATTGGGGCATTGAAAAGAAAGTCAGTTCATTAACTTTAGATAATGCTTCGACAAATGACAGTGTCATACAATTCTTACGTAATCAGTTCAAGGCAACCGACAGTTTATTTTTTGGGAAAAAAATATTTCATGTTCGGTGTTGTGCACACATTCTCAACTTAATTGTACAAAAAGGGTTGAAATCAATTGACCAAACTATAAAGAATGTGAGGGAGAGTGTGAAGTACATAAGAGGCTCACCGTCAAGATTGAGCATATGGAATGACATCGTCCAACGTTTGAATTTGATGTCTCCAAAAACGTTGAAGCTAGATGTATGCACACGTTGGAATTCCACTTTTGAGATGTTGGATTCAGCCCTGGAATTGGAACATGCCTTTCCGGAATATGCAGTGCGTGATAGAGCATATGCTTGGTTGCCTACTGATGATGATTGGAGCAAAGCGAAAGAAGTTCACAAAATTTTGAAGGTTTTTTATGACTGTACACAAATATTTTCTGGCAATAAGTTTCCTACAGCAAATATGTTTCTTCCATCTGTGTGGAAGATCAAGGATGCCCTGAAGAAAGCTGCTGATGACGGTCCATTTTTTCTCCAAATCATGACAGGTGGTATGCAAATGAAGTTTGATAAGTACTGGGATGATTGTCATCTGATACTGTCCTTAGCTGTTGTTCTTGATCCTCGGCGCAAGATGAGTTATGTTAAGTACATCTTCACAATGATTTATCCTACTGAAAAGGCAATATCTGAAACTTCGAAGGTTCGTGACGCAATCGAAGTATTGTTCAACGCGTACACAACCACAATGTCCACACCAAGTGCTTCTGAAGTTAGATCCCAAGTTGCTTCAAGATGCGACGACGAAGCTGATTTCATGTCTTTCTTAGCAAAAGAAAATACAGACGTAGGCATGAAAGAATCAGAGTTAGACATGTATTTCAAAGAGTCGGTCGTACTATGACAGGATTCAGAGTTCGATGTGTTGGAGTGGTGGAAATTGCGAGTTAGTGAAGGAAAATATCTTACACTGTCGACGATGGCACGAGATATTTTATCAATTCCTATTTCAACAGTGGCATCGGAATCTGCGTTTAGCACAGGGAGCAGGGTCGTGAGCAAGACTAGAAGTTCCCTTGCACCGGATACAGTGGAAGCATTAATTTGTACACAAGATTGGTTGCGTCCGAGTCTAGGAGGTTATGATCTGGATGAGGAAGAGGAGGAGAATGTGAATGAAGCCGCAACACATGAAACAACAGCAATATGATGGATGTTTGGGATGGATGTTTTGATTTTGTTATTTTATTTGAATTTGCAAATGTTGTAATGGGTACTCTTTTGACTTTTATTTTTATTTCTCTGCTATGTTGATGGATGTTATGCAAGCTGCGTAATGCATTAATGACTCTTTTTTATCCATAAATTGCTTTTATTTTATGTTGGTATTTCATTATTGTTAAAAGACTTAAAAAACTTTTCCAACACAATATGCAGATGTCTTCAAGCGAACCATCGATTGACATTTGGGACTATGGTTCCTTAGTCCATTCTCCAAAGTCTGGAAAGTTAAAGATTTTGTGTAATTTGTGTGGAGCCAAGTTTGTTAACAAAACTAATCGGCTCAGATTACACTTATCCTGTCGGGGTGGAGATGCAAAACCGTGTCCTAAAGTCTCAAAAGAAATCCAAGTTCTTTTCCAAGCAGTTCTTGACTCAAACAAAAAAACTTCCACTCCCCAATCCAAACTTTCTGAGGCAGAGAAGGAAACTAAATTATTAGCATTGGAAGAAGAAGAATTTCAACTCGCCTTAAAGCGTAGTATGGAAGAGGCTTCTACACATCAGCGATGTCCTCCAAGACCACATGATGTCGAAGCAGGTTCAAGCTGCACGGGTAAAAAGAAAAATAGTAAAAATTCAGCTAAGTTTCTCTCCAGTCTGGGTGCGTTTTACAGGACGTTGGGAACTACGTATAAATCTTCTCATAAAAATAGTTTGAAAAATCTAATTCAAACTATACAAGAGGAGGGCGATAAAAAGATATCTCCACCTTATGAAGAGGGAGAGGTGAATGAGTACGTATATGAAGATTTAGATAGCAGCAGCTCGGGCTCAGATGAATCTCCTCAACAGTAGCACTAATGTATGGCTGTATTCAGTTTGTATAAAATGTTTTATTTTATGCTTTGTCAAATATATGTAAATGTAGTAAAATTATAATATATCATCCCTCTCTCATTAACTTGTAAATTGTAATGGGACGCGGATTACTTGCCAAAGCCCTTCCCATAAACTTGCGGTAAGGTTCGAAACTGGCCCGAACTCGGGTTCGAAACTGGCCCGAACTCGAAGGTTCGAAACTGGCCCGAACTCGGCCCGAACTCGCGCCGGCCCGGTTCGGGCTGGAGATGTTGGCCCAGTGACCAGGCCCGGTCCGGTTCGGGACTTGTGTGGCTGTTGAACGGGCCTGGATGGGCCGAGGCCAGTTCGACTCGGCCCGACCCGTGTACACCCCTAACCATGGGTGGTGGAGCAACCATAGGTGGTGGAGCACTGCCTAGGACTCGGAGCGGAAGTAGCGCATCTGTAAGACGGTCGAGGGTTGCCTGCAGCCCTTGTATGGTCAACTGACTCTCCCGGTGGAAAGTTTTCATTCTTTCCGAAAGATAACGAATCCTTGGATCACCGTCCATAGGATTTTGATTCATACCTTCATTGTTTGTCATCCTCGCTTTGATACCAATTGACGCAGGGATGAACGTGATGAGGATAACTACTCTGAATCCACGAAGCTTCTCTGGACTCCTCACAGAGACTTCTCGAATCCACGAGGAAAGAAAACAGAAAATAGAAATAAATTCTAAGAAATTCGAAATTGATTAATTGATGACTAAAAATGAGTTTACAACCCTTTAAATAGGGGTACCAAGCAATGGGAAAGAAATCAGAATCAAACTACAACTAAAACTCCTAGAATCCGCGACTTACTATAAATAGTAAACTTACTATTTATTAACGGTCGTGATGTCTACTAGTGAGCAAGGTTTTCGACCAAAAATAGTAAGTGTCCTATTTGGCTTCACCAAACCGTTCTCCTAATTATTCTAAGCTCTTTTCACGTTGGACGCAACTCCTAAAGCCCAACGGATGAAGAGTTATAATCAAACTAAAACTTACTATTTATAGTAAAAATGAAATTAAAACAGGGAAACAATCATCGATCCAGGGGTTTTTTGCAATTCCGAGCTGCACAACCCGACATAGTCGGGTTGGTTGGCTAAAGTAGCTCTTTCTACCCCAAAATCACATATTTTACGTCAGGTAACTCATTCCGGATTGTGAGATACGCCCGATCTAAGGTCCGACGGTCCGAATCACTTCTGTCGTCGACTGGGCCTTTTCTGATCCATCTTGGCCATGAAACTGTTCGCGACCCGCTCTACATCAAAGTTTTAGATTAATATGATATTTGTGTCTTCCTTTATCTAAGTCTAAATGACCTTACAGACAGGTTAGATGTCAAATAAACATCAAGGTGGCCCTAGGAAGGTTTCAACAATGAGTTTCATTGTTACCGTTCTTCCTGTGGTGCAATCCACTTGAACATTGGACCTACCTTTCTCCTAGACTCTATTCTAAAATTATTTGGAAAAAAAAAAATAGATGAACAATATAGATAAAATCTATACATCATGGTGGGCCCCACAAAGCCCTGCATGCATGCATGGATTAAGCATTTAAAGTGTTCATGTGGGACATGGATGCAATCTCCTTCCACAATTTTATAGCAAATAATTAATGCTACAAAAAAGAGTTAAATACATGATAATTCACATTACTTGCATCATTTCAACACAATCCCTGAATAAATGAGTCAGAGAAATAGGGTTGCTTGTGGTTTTGAATATCCAAGTACAGGCTCCGTTTTTAAAGTGCAGCAAACGGTCCAAATCCAACAAACAAATAATCCATTGCCACACAGGTCATGACATTCTAATTAATTTATCTTTTGGGAGATGACCAATCTACAGTGGGTCCTACCCTTTGAGCGGTTCAGATTTTTAGTACATGCAATCTATAGTGGGTCCTACCATTTGGATTGGGAGATGACCAATCCAACAAACAAATTATTTTTTCTACTTACAACAGTAGATAAGTAACTTATTTAAGATAAGTAAGTTTGGTTTAAGATTAATTATAAGCAACTTTTTTACTTAAAGTTATTTAATCACTTAGCTTAATAAATAGAAATCAAGAGAAGTTACTTGAGGCATAAGTAGCTTATCTTAAGTAACCTATGATTCAAACGCCTCCTAAGGGTCCGTTTGGATACCACCAAATAAGTTATTTTTTCTACTTATAACAGTAGATAAGTAATTTATTTGAGATAAGTAAGTTTGGTTTAAGATTAATTAATTATAAGTAACTTTTTTTACATAAAGTTACTTAATCACTTCAACTTAATAAGTAGAAACTAATTGATAAGTCACTTGAGGCATCAGTAGTTTATCTTAAGTAACTTATGATTCAAATGCCTCCTAAGGGTCCCTTTGGATACCACCAAATAAGTTATTTTTTCTAGTTACAACAGTAGATAAGTAATTTATTTGAGATGAGTAGGTTTGGTTTAAGATTAATTATAAGTAACTTTTTATAAGTAACTTTTTTACATAAAGTTACTTAATCGCTTCAGCTTAATAAGTAGAAACCAATTGATAAGTTACTTGAGGCACAAGTAGCTTATCTTAAGTAACTAATGATTCAAAGGCCTCCTAAGGGTCTATTTGGATACCACCAAATAAGTTACCTTTTCTACCTACAATAATAAAAAGTAATTTATTTGAGATAAGTAAATTTGGTTTAAGATTAATTATAAGTAACTTTTTTACTTAAAGTTAATCACTTTAACTTAAATAATTAGAAACCAAGTTAAGTTACTTGAGGCATGAGTGCTTAGCTTAAGTAACTTAAGATCCAAACGCCCCTGAGGGCCCATTTGAATGGTAAATTGCTTAAGACAAGTTACTTACTTAAGATAAGCTATTCATGCCTCAAGTAACTTATCTTAGTTATGAAAAGTTACTTATACCACAAGTAACTTATCTTAGTTTATACTTATTAAGAACATAAATATGTTTGGTAGACAACCTACGTATCAACTTTTCCTTTCTTTGGTCTCTCTTATACATTTCATTTCTTCAGTAACTTAAGAAAAATAGAAAAGCTAATTGAAGTAATTAAGTAATTTCAAAAAAAAAAAAAAAGAGTTACTTATCACTAATTATAAACCACTTACTTATCTGAAATACTTTACTTATCTACTCCTGTAAGGAGAAAAAGTAACTTATTTGACATAAGTTTGGTTTATGATTAATTATAAGTAAATTTTTTTAACTTGAAAGTTACTTAATTACTTCAACTTAATAAGTAACTTATTTGAGATAAGCTACTTGAGGACTGCATGATGGATGACCTACATCAAGGTGGGCCTCACATAAAATAGGCCCACATTAAAGGTCAGCCCCAAATGGCCTACATTCAAGGCAGGGCTTGCATGATGGACGGCTCACTTCGAAGGTGGCCCCATAGTGGATGGTCCACATGCATTATAAGTCTATATTCCTCAGCATATCATTAGGACTACACAAAAACAACCATTCTATCAGCAACTCTCCCTCTTTCAAATTCCAATCGAGGATTACAAAGGAGGTGAGACACCACCATCATCGAGACCAATTCATGGGTAGTCTTCTTTTCCATGCTTGCTTTCCCAAATCTTCTCTTTTCTTCGGTGATATTTGGGATAAGGTGAAATGTGCTTTGCCTCGTGATGGCAAAGGCAAGATCATTTTCATTGCTCATAGCTTCTCCAATGAATGAGAGATGCTGCTTACATAAACTTAAGCCATTATCTAATGAATTGGTGTGAGAACTCTTTAGAAAAGAAGCATTTATGAACAAAAACTTTCAGAGAACTTTCCCCGAACATTTGAAAGACGCGGCAAAAGCCATAGTGGGAAGATGCAAAGGCTTACCAAAGTGAAATAATGTGCTTAAAGATCTTCATTGGAGCCACAATCAAGATCTTGCAAGACTAAATCAAGTCCTGCTTACAAGTTACAACCATTTACCTCCTGAGCTCAAATATTGTTTATTGTACTCTGCTCTATTTCCCGAGGATCGTGCTCTATTTCCCGAGGATCGTGAAATTAAGAGGCAAGCTAATTCGTATGTGGGTGGAGATGGACATGATGAGGTCGATCACTATCTTCCTCGAGGATAACTACTCTGAATCTATGGAGCTTCTCTAGACTCCTCATAGAGATTCCTCAAATCCAAGAAGGATAAAAATAAAAATAATTTCTAATTATTCGAAATAAATTGATTAATGATAAAAAAAAATGAAATTACAATTCTAATCCTTTAAATAGTGAACTCAAACCAAGGACGGAGTTTCATACTCAAACTCCCTAAAAACGTTACTTATTATAAATGGTAAACTTACTATTTATAGATGGTCATGATTCTTAATAGACTTCATGATTTTTGGCTAAAAATAGTAAGTGTCTATTTTGGCCTAACCACGTTATTCTCCTTATTTTTATAAGTCCTTTTCATGTTGGACAGGACTCCTAAAACTCAAAGGATCAAGAGTTATGATCAAATTAAAAGTAACTACTGATAATAAAAATGAAAATAAAATGGACTTTTGACCGTAGATCTGATGGAATCTCACAAATCTATGAAACCCAGCATAGTGGGGTTGGTTGGTTAAAGTAGCTTCTCCTACCCCAAAATCATATATAATATATCGAAAAAATCATTTCGGTTTGCAAGATATGACTGTTTTAAAGTTCTAACAGTCCTGATCACCTCCGCATCTGATCGGGCCTTTTCTGGTCCATCTTGGCCATGAAAATGTCTGCGACCCGCTCTATATCAAACTCATGGATAGAAACCTAATACTACCTGAGTTTGATGAGTATGAAGGGGAAATCACAGCGTGCCAATTGCACGAAGTCATGCGAGACATTGATATTTACATGTTTAACAAGGAAGAATTTAGAGCAATCCTAACAAACCTAGAAGATAATTCCAAACAAAAATGACGTCGCTTGGTGATTCAAAACAATGCAAATGGCATTCTAGGAAGCACAGTTGAATTGAATCCTGGATCGTTGCTCTCGTGTTTAATGAAAATGAGTTTTCCTCTCCCACTTTGGGCAGAATGTTGTCCAAATTTAAATTTATGAGAGTATTAGATCTCAAAGGCATTAAAATCCAGGGCTTGCCAAATGAAGTGGGCAACATGATTCTAAGCAAGGAGATGATGTAGAGCAGGTCGGGGATACTTTCATGGCAAAGATGGATTAGAGAAGGCCCGATCAGAGGCAGAAACAATTCGGACCATCAAGACTTTAAACCAGTCGTATCCGCAAACACCAGGACGAGTTTTTTGACATATTATATATGATTTTGGGTAGGAGAACCTATGCAAACCAACCAAGCTGCTATGCTGGGTTGCCCACACCGGATATGCGAGATTCCATTAGATTGACTGTCAAAAGTCCTATTTATTTTCATTTTAATTATAAGTAGTAAGTTTTAGTTAGAATATAACTTTTGATCCTTTGAGTTGCAGAAGTCGCGCCCAACATGAAAAGGGCTTAGAAAAGTTGGGAGAATAACATGGTTGGGCCAAATTGGACACTTACTAATTTTGGCCGAAAACCATAAAGTCTAATAGGAATAGAGGTCATTTATAAATAGTAAGTTTACTATTTATAGTTAGTCACGTCTTTAGAGTGTTTGAGTTGGAGTCCAAGTCTAAAAATCCATCCTACATTTGAGTTCATTATTTAAATGGTTGTAATTTTTTTTTTTTTTTTTTTTTTTAATCATCAATCAAATTATGTCAAATTTAGTAAGAATAATTCATGCTTTTATTCCTCGTGGACTTGAGAAAGCTCCGTGAGGAGTCCAGAGAGCTCCGTGGATTCGGAGTAGATAAGGTAGATGGTGATTGACCTCATCACGTCCCTCCCAGCGTCAGGAGATCACACATTGAGAAGCTCCCGACTTTGTTAAAGAGACTACACAACCTATGGATGTTAGAGATTTTGATGTGAAAAGATTGCCCAATAGGATTGTGAAGCTAGTGCAATTGAGACATCTTCTCTTTGTTAATCGTCAAGGCGATCTCAAGTTCCGTGAGATGCCGAGGGGAACGAGTAACTTACGTCGCATCCAAACATTATCAGGTGCATTAGTTGATGGACTTTCAAAATGAATGTTGGTTATGAAAGTGAATAACTCCAGTTACAAGCATTGCGAAATCCACCACAATCACTTGAGAAACTATATTTGGAAGGCCTCATGAGATAGTTTCCTCAGTGGGTTGTGCTCTTGCCAGAGGGCAGGGCATAAACATTTGTATGTTCTTCTTTGTCCCCCTTATTCATTAGATGCCCCCTTGGCTCAGATAGGCTTCTTGAATTCCTGTTAGCAGCTTCTTACTCTGGCAACAGGGTTGGGCCTGCTTGTTTGTTTCAAGTGGCTGGTTTGGTGAAAGAAGCTCAAGTGGTTGGTTTGCAATTTTAGTGGAAGGCTTTTTCAAGTGGATGGTTTGAAGCAAAAGATGTTTTTAGGTTCTTTTCTTGGGCTTTGCTAAAGTAGATTAATCTAGTATTACTAGACTAAGTTATTTCCTTTTATGTTAAGATGAGTATTTGCTAAGATATCTGTATGTCTTTCACATATCTCTTTCCTTTTCTCTATATTTCTAATATTCTCAGTGAAAAAAAGAAAGAAAGAAAGAAAGAAAGGAAAAAAAAGTTATATTTACACAATGTAATCTATATTGTGGTTTAAGAGAGTTTGGAGATGTTTCTTTTCTTTTCCACACTTAATGGAATTCCCTTAATGCAGGGGCATTTTCACACTGGGCTCGAGTAGGATGGCTCGTGGGATGCAAGGCACACTCGGGGTGAGCGGTCCATGTAAGGCGGGTGGCTCGTGTGAGGCAAAACCTATGTGATTTGAGGCCCACGATAAGGATTCCATTGAATACATAAACCATGGGATATGGGGCATGAGATATGAGATAAATGGATTGATTCACCGCACTCTATTAGTTCAAGCTTTTACATTAAATGGTTAGTTGTCTTACATCATTAATCCACGAGTTAGAAAATCATAAGCTTTGCCAACCATCTACATTTGGGCCCATTATTTGAAAGGTTTGATTTGAATTACTTGTATGCCATGTGTACAATTCTGTAATGCCTAGGTGATGAGTGGTTGGAATGTTGCACACGTTATCAGGGCAGGAGATCTGTGCATGTACAAGCACTGGCCCAGAGGTCTTCAGATGGGCCTAACGTGTACTCAAGAAATTGATACTCATTTAATTTTTCTAAAGGGTTTACAATCAAGCATGTGTGGCCCACCAGATAAGCGAACTAGCTCTGATTTTATTATTTTTATTTTTTTGGCTGGGAAATCTACATTGTGTGACCAGGCTTGCTTTTAGGGCTGTCAACAAGCTGCCAGGGATTATACACGGCTCAGATTTTGAATGGTTCGAACCAGGGCCCATCTGGCCATTTTTATTTGATTTTATTTTTAAAAATCGTTCTGATTGGGTTGGGCCCCTCCATCAACAGCCCTTATTACTTTCTAGGAAAATCATTGATAAAATGATCCTAACCATCACATTGGTTAGCCTTTTTGTTAAATGATGATCATGTGCAAACGTTTTCATGGCACGGGCCCCATTGTGATGTGTTGATAACATCCACTCCGACCATCATGCACATCCCCTTATGTTTATCAATGGACACAAAATTCAGATCAATCTATGAACTAGGTGGGTCACACAGAAGGAAAAGTTGTGAAGGAAAAGTTTCAAAATGATCTGAGCTTTTAGATGTATCATCATCTAGGGTAGATGTTTCACATCAATGGTTAGGATGATACACACACAACATGGTTGGTCCTTTACTGATCAAGGTTGGGGTCCCCCTCTCACGTGTTCACTATAATGGGGCCCACCTAAATCATGGATTATTCTTAATTTTCTATGCTAATGGTAAACATGGCATGACATGCATGATGATTGGAGTGGATGTCATTGGAACATCACAATTGGCCCCACAAATGTCATTTCTACCACAATCGTGGTGAGAATGTTTGCATATGATCATTTCTACACGTAAATTGACGGTTGAGATGAACTCTACCCAGTTAGATACCTGACCTGATCTGATTTTAACCATGTCTATGACAATGCACTTCATTCGGACTTAATATATGTACCATTTATATTAGCCTGGATATCATCCGTACGAGCAAAAGGGTGGGTGGCTCGAGTGGGCCCCACCTTAATGTGTTTTTGAAATCTACTCTGACTGTTAGGTGCATGATCTCATGTATGAGTTTATGAAATCCACGCCGACTATTAGGTGCATGACCTCATGTTGGGCCTTGGGTTCAAAAACTAGGGGAAACCGTTATTTAAGTGGGCCACAACAAGGCAAATAGTTGGGAAGGGGACACCCACCATGATATCTATGTAAAATCCACCCCAACCATTAAATGCTACATGTGCACCAAGAATTAGAATGTCACACAAAAAGTTATGTCTGGGGCTTGAAAATTAGGCCCATCGGTTATTTAGGTGGGCCATGTGATGTAGAACGTGTCACAGATACGTTCCTAGCATGGTTGGGCCAAAAGAAGATGGACCGTAAATTGACCATAACTTTTGATCCGGGTATCGTTACGGGGCGCACAACCTATCAATCTTTACTGAAATGGGCTATCCGAGGTGAACCGACCCACATTGTGGGTCGCATCTGTCCGTTTCATCAGAAAACGCGCGCTTTCAGCTCAAAAACGAATTTTTAAGAAAATTTTACTATTTTTAGTAATTCCGAATTTTTAATATTTTTAGAGTTTTAGATTTTCTTTCCTTTTAGAAATAACTTTTAGTTATACTAGGACTCTTCTAGAGAAAGTTTATTTGCAATTTTTATTTTTAGAAACTAGGCCTTGGAAGAGTTTTATTAGAATTAAGATTTTTATTAGAGTTAGAATTTTACTATTTTTGGTAATTACGAATTTTAGTTTATTTTTTTCTTTATTAATGGTGTAAGGAGGCACATTAGAGAATTATCAATTATTCATTAAGCTATTTCGAATTTATTTAGAATTTATTTCTATTTTCTACTCTCTTTTCTCGTGGATTCGAGAAGTCTCTGTGAGGAGTCCAGAGAAGTTCCGTGGATTCGGAATAGTTATCCTCTTGAGGAAGACGGTGCTCGACCTCACGTCCTCCCCTGCGTCAGTTTGGTATCAAAGCCAGGTTTCTTCTCGGGTCGATGGCTTCTAACGACGGGTCGGGCAACAATCCCATAGGCGGTGCTCCAGGAAATTTTCCTTTAACGGTGGCAATTTTCGAAGTAGCGCAACGAGAGAATCAGCAAGCCATGCAAGGGCTGCAGGCTTCCATCGACCGCATAGCGGATCTCTTGGCGGAAAACCTAAGGCAACTCCGTGTTCATGGTGGTGATCCACCACCAGCAATTGCTGGAATTCGTAATTATACTGATCGTAGGGCGATACTATCAATGAACCACAGGATGGTTCAAGAATTCAAGATGAAAGTCGATCTTCCTAGTTTTAATGGCCAACTCTACTTCAAGGACTTCCTCGATTGGTTGCTTGAAGTCGAACGTTTCTTCGACTACATGAACATCGTAGAAGAAAAGAAAGTTAAACTCGTGGCCTACAAGTTGACGGGCAGAGCTTCAGATTGGTGGGAACAACTTCAACTTGAGCGGACGAGACAGATGAAGGCGTCAATCCGCACGTGCTCGCGAATGAAGAAGTTATTGTGCATGCGATTCCTCCCTCGAGATTACGATCAGGTATTATCCAACAAAACCAAAATTATTATCAGGATAGTCGATCAGTAAAAGGTTATGCAGAAAAATCCTATTATTGGTCCGCAAGAAACGATTTCATCAAAACGGAGTTGCAACAGACCATAGGATTCATCAGTGGCGAACATGTAACCTCTATAGGAATGGAAAACCAACCCAAGACTTCTAAAGTGGAGGGACAATATCTCATCACTGAACAGGCCTTTGTTAAACAATATGAGGAAACGAGAAATATATATCCAATATTACTTGAAAAGAAAAAATATGTGGAGTCTGTGAATATCCTAGAGGATTTGGAACCAGAATCGCAGGAGTTCAAGAGGGTTGTGCTCGATGAACTCCCTAATAAATTACCTCTCATACAAGATATACAAAATCACGTTGATCTCGTCTCAGGGGCAAGTCCGCCTAATTGCCCACATTATCAGATCTTGAAGGCAGATGTGAAGGAACTAATCGATATTAGTCAAGTTAAGGAAAGCATGAGTACATGTATTGTGTCAACTCAAGAGCTTAATGTCAAGTACAAAAAAAGAGCTAATGAACATCGACGTCGGAAGTTATCTCAGACTCATGTGCCAAGTCTCTTGCATAACTCGAGGACGAGTTTTTTTCAAGTGGAGGAGTCTGATGTAGAACGTGTCACAGATACGTTCCTAGCATGGTTGGGCCAAAAGAAGATGGACCGTAAATTGACCATAACTTTTGATCCGGGTATCGTTTCGGGGCGCACAACCTATCAATCTTTACTGAAATGGGCTATCCGAGGTGAACCGACCCACATTGTGGGTCGCATCTGTCCGTTTCATCAGAAAACGTGCGCTTTCAGCTCAAAAACGAATTTTTAAGAAAATTTTACTATTTTTAGTAATTCCGATTTTTTAATATTTTTAGAGTTTTAGATTTTCTTTCCTTTTATAAATAACTTTTAGTTATACTAGGACTCTTCTAGAGAAAGTTTATTTGCAATTTTTATTTTTAGAAACTAGGCCTTGGAAGAGTTTTATTAGAATTAGGATTTTTATTAGAGTTAGAATTTTACTATTTTTGGTAATTACGAATTTTAGTTTATTTTTTTCTTTATTAATGGTGTAAGGAGGCACATTAGAGAATTATCAATTATTCATTAAGCTATTTCGAATTTATTTAGAATTTATTTCTATTTTCTACTCTCTTTTCTCGTGGATTCGAGAAGTCTCTGTGAGGAGTCCAGAGAAGTTCCGTGGATTCGGAATAGTTATCCTCTTGAGGAAGACGGTGCTCGACCTCACGTCCTCCCCTGCGTCAGTTTGGTATCAAAGTCAGGTTTCTCCTCGGGTCGATGGCTTCTAACGACGGGTCGGGCAACAATCCCATAGGCGGTGCTCCAGGAAATTTTCCTTTAACGGCGGCAATTTTCGAAGTAGCGCAACGAGAGAATCAGCAAGCCATGCAAGGGCTGCAGGCTTCCATCGACCGCATAGCGGATCTCTTGGCGGAAAACCTAAGGCAACTCCGTGTTCATGGTGGTGATCCACCACCAGCAATTGCTGGAATTCGTAATTATACTGATCGTAGGGCGATACTATCAATGAACCACAGGATGGTTCAAGAATTCAAGATGAAAGTCGATCTTCCTAGTTTTAATGGCCAACTCTACTTCAAGGACTTCCTCGATTGGTTGCTTGAAGTCGAACGTTTCTTCGACTACATGAACATCGTAGAAGAAAAGAAATTTAAACTCGTGGCCTACAAGTTGACGGGCAGAGCTTCAGATTGGTGGGAACAACTTCAACTTGAGCGGACGAGACAGATGAAGGCGCCAATCCGCACGTGCTCGCGAATGAAGAAGTTATTGTGCATGCGATTCCTCCCTCGAGATTACGATCAGGTATTATTCCAACAAAACCAAAATTATTATCAGGATAGTCGATCAGTAAAAGGTTATGCAGAAAAATCCTATTATTGGTCCGCAAGAAACGATTTCATCAAAACGGAGTTGCAACAGACCATAGGATTCATCAGTGGCGAACATGTGACCTCTATAGGAATGGAAAACCAACCCAAGACTTCTAAAGTGGAGGGACAATATCTCATCACTGAACAGGCCTTTGTTAAACAATATGAGGAAACGAGAAATATATATCCAATATTACTTGAAAAGAAAAAATATGTGGAGTCTGTGAATATCCTAGAGGATTTGGAACCAGAATCGCAGGAGTTCAAGAGGGTTGTGCTCGATGAACTCCCTAATAAATTACCTCTCATACAAGATATACAAAATCACGTTGATCTCGTCTCAGGGGCAAGTCCGCCTAATTGCCTACATTATCAGATCTTGAAGGCAGATGTGAAGGAACTAATCGATATTAGTCAAGTTAAGGAAAGCATGAGTACATGTATTGTGTCAACTCAAGAGCTTAATGTCAAGTACAAAAAAAGAGCTAATGAACATCGACGTCGGAAGTTATCTCAGACTCATGTGCCAAGTCTCTTGCATAACTCGAGGACGAGTTTTTTTCAAGTGGAGGAGTCTGATGTAGAACGTGTCACAGATACGTTCTTAGCATGGTTGGGCCAAAAGAAGATGGACCGTAAATTGACCATAACTTTTGATCCGGGTATCGTTACGGGGCGCACAACCTATCAATCTTTATTGAAATGGGCTATCCGAGGTGAACCGACCCACATAGTGGGTCGCATCTGTCCGTTTCATCAGAAAACGCGCGCTTTCGGCTTAAAAATGAATTTTTAAGAAAATTTTACTATTTTTAGTAATTCTGATTTTTTAATATTTTTAGAGTTTTAGATTTTCTTTCCTTTTAGAAATAACTTTTAGTTATACTAGGACTCTTCTAGAGAAAGTTTATTTGCAATTTTTATTTAGAAACTAGGCCTTAGAAGAGTTTTATTAGAATTAGGATTTTTATTAGAGTTAGAATTTTACTATTTTTGATAATTACGAATTTTAGTTTATTTTTTTCTTTATTAATGGTGTAAGGAGGCACATTAGAGAATTATCAATTATTCATTAAGCTATTTCGAATTTATTTAGAATTTATTTCTATTTTCTACTCTCTTTTCTCGTGGATTCGAGAAGTCTCTGTGAGGAGTCCAGAGAAGTTCCGTGGATTCGGAATAGTTATCCTCTTGAGGAAGACGGTGCTCGACCTCACGTCCTCCCCTGCGTCAGTTTGGTATCAAAGCCAGGTTTCTCCTCGGGTCGATGGCTTCTAACGACGGGTCAGGCAACAATCCCATAGGCGGTGCTCCAGGAAATTTTCCTTTAACGGCGACAATTTTCGAAGTAGCGCAACGAGAGAATCAGCAAGCCATGCAAGGGCTTCAGGCTTCCATCTACCGCATAGCGGATCTCTTGGCGAAAAACCTAAGGCAACTCCGTGTTCATGGTGGTGATCCACCACCAGCAATTGCTGGAATTCGTAATTATACTGATCGTAGGGCGATACTATCAATGAACCACAGGATGGTTCAAGAATTCAAGATGAAAGTCGATCTTCCTAGTTTTAATGGCCAACTCTACTTCAAGGACTTCCTCGATTGGTTGCTTGAAGTCGAACGTTTCTTCGACTACATGAACATCGTAGAAGAAAAGAAAGTTAAACTCGTGGCCTACAAGTTGACGGGCAGAGCTTCAGATTGGTGGGAACAACTTCATCTTGAGCGGACGAGACAGATGAAGGCGCCAATCCGCACGTGGTCGCGGATGAAGAAGTTATTGTGCATGCAATTCCTCCCTCAAGATTATGATCAGGTATTATTCCAACAAAACCAAAATTATTATCAGGATAGTCGATCAGTAAAAGGTTATGCAGAAAAATCCTATTATTGGTCCGCAAGAAACGATTTCATCAAAACGGAGTTGCAACAGACCATAGGATTCATCAGTGGCGAACATGTGACGTCTATAGGAATGGAAAACCAACCCAAGACTTCTAAAGTGGAGGGACAATATCTCATCACTGAATAGGCCTTTGTTAAACAATATGAGGAAACGAGAAATATATATCCAATATTACTTGAAAAGAAAAAATATGTGGAGCCTGTGAATATCCTAGATGATTTGGAACCAGAATCGCAGGAGTTCAAGAGGGTTGTGCTCGATGAACTCCCTAATAAATTACCTCTCATACAAGATATACAAAATCACGTTGATCTCGTCTCAGGGACAAGTCCGTCTAATTGCCCACATTATCAGATCTTGAAGGTAGATGTGAAGGAACTAATCGATATTAGTCAAGTTAAGGAAAGCATGAGTACATGTATTGTGTCAACTCAAGAGCTTAATGTCAAGTACAAAAAAAGAGCTAATGAACATCGACGTCGGAAGTTATCTCAGACTCATGTGCCAAGTCTCTTGCATAACTCGAGGACGAGTTTTTTTCAAGTGGAGGAGTCTGATGTAGAACGTGTCACAGATACGTTCCTAGCATGGTTGGGCCAAAAGAAGATGGACCGTAAATTGACCATAACTTTTGATCCGGGTATCGTTACGGGGCGCACAACCTATCAATCTTTACTGAAATGGGCTATCCGAGGTGAACCGACCCACAATGTGGGTCACATCTGTCCGTTTCATCAGAAAACGCGCGCTTTCAGCTCAAAAACGAATTTTTAAGAAAATTTTACTATTTTTAGTAATTCCGATTTTTTAATATTTTTAGAGTTTTAGATTTTCTTTCTTTTTAGAAATAACTTTTAGTTATACTAGGACTCTTCTAGAGAAAGTTTATTTGCAATTTTTATTTTTAGAAACTAGGCCTTAGAAGAGTTTTATTAGAATTAGGATTTTTATTAGAGTTAGAATTTTACTATTTTTGGTAATTACGAATTTTAGTTTATTTTTTCTTTAATAATGGTGTAAGGAGGCACATTAGAGAATTATCAATTATTCATTAAGCTATTTCAAATTTATTTAGAATTTATTTCTATTTTCTACTCTCTTTTCTCGTGGATTCGAGAAGTCTCTGTGAGGTGTCCAGAGAAGTTCCGTGGATTCGGAATAGTTATCCTCTTGAGGAAGACGGTGCTCGACCTCACGTCCTCCCCTGCGTCAGTTTGGTATCAAAGCGAAGTTTCTCCTCGGATCGATGGCTTCTAACGACGGGTCGGGCAACAATCCCATGGGCGATGCTCCGGGGAATTTACCTTTAACGGCGGCAACTTTTGAAGTAGCGCAACGAGAGAATCGACAAGTCATGCAAGGGCTGCAGGCTTCCATCGACCGCATAGCGGATCTCTTGGCGGAAAACCTAAGGCAACTCCGTGTTCATGGTGGTGATCCACCACCAGCAATTGCTGGAATTCGTAATTATACTGATCGTAGGGCGATGCTATCAATGAACCAAAGGATGATTCAAGAATTTAAACTGAAAGTCGATCTTCCTAGTTTTAATGGTCAACTCTACTTCAAAGACTTCCTCGATTGGTTGCTTGAAGTCGAACGTTTCTTCGACTACATGAACATCGTAGAAGAAAAGAAAGTTAAACTCGTGGCCTACAAGTTGACGGGCAGAGCTTTAGATTGGTGGGAACAACTTCAACTCGAGCGGATGAGACAGATGAAGGCGCAAATCCGCACGTGGTCGCAAATGAAAAAGTTATTGTGCATGCGATTCCTCCCTCGAGATTACGATCAGGTATTATTCCAACAAAACCAAAATTATTATCAAGATAGTCAATCAGTAAAAGGTTATGCAGAAAAATCCTATTATTGGTCCGCGAGAAACAACTTCATCAAAACGAAGTTGCAACAGACCACAGGATTCATCAGTGGCGAACATGTGACCTCTTTAGGAATGGAGAACCAACCCAAGACTTATAAAGTGGAGGGACAATATCTCATCATTGAACAGGCCTTTGTTAAACAATATGAAGAAAAGGAAAATATATATCCATTAGTTGAAAAGAAAAAATATGTGGAGCCTGTGAATATCTTAGAGGATTTGGAACCAGCATCGCAGGAGTTCAAGAGGGTTGTGCTCGATGAACTCTCTAATAAATTACCTCTCATACGAGATATACAAAATCACGTTGATCCAGTCTCAGGGGCAAGTCCGCCTAATTGCCCACATTATCAGAAAAAATATGAGATCTTGAAGGCAGATGTGAAGGAACTAATCGATATTAGTCAAGTCAAGGAAAGCATGAGTACATGTATTGTGTCAACTCAAGAGCTTAATGCCAAGTACATAAAAAGAGCTAATGAACATCGATGTCGGAAGTTATCTCAGACTCATGTGTCAAGTCTCTTGCGTAACTCGAGGATGAGTTTTTTTCAAGTGGAGGAGTCTGATGTAGAACGTGTCACAGATACGTTCCTAGCATGGTTGGGCCAAAAGAAGATGAATTATAAATTGACCATAACTTTTGATCCGGGTATCGTTATGGGGCGCACAACCTATCAATCTTTACTGAAATGGGCCATCCGAGGTGAACCGACCCACAAAGTGGGTCGTATCTGTCCGTTTCGTCAGAAAGCACGTGCTTTCAGCTCAATAACGAATTTTTAGGAAAATTTTACTATTTTTAGTAATTCCGAATTTTTAAATATTTTTAGAGTTCTAGATTTTCTTTCCTTTTAGAAATAACTTTTAGTTATACTAGGACTCTTCTAGAGAAAGTTTATTTGCAATTTTTATTTTTAGAAACTAGGCCTTAGAAGAGTTTTATTAGAATTAGGATTTTTATTAGAGCTAGAATTTTGCTATTTTTGGTAATTACGAATTTTAGTTTTTTTTTTCTTTATTAATGGTGTAAGGTGACGCATTAGAGGATTCATCAATTATTCATTAATCTATTTCAAATTTATTAGAATTTATTTATATTTCCTGCTCTCTTTTCTCGTGGATTCGAGAAAGTCTCTGTGAGGAGTCCAGAGAGGTTCTGTGGATTCAGAATATTTATCCTCTTGAGGAAGACGGTGCTCGACCTCATGTCCTCCCCTGCGTCACCATGTAACGGCTATGAAAATTTAATAATAATAATAAAAGATTTTTTTTTTAATCTTATTTTTATTTTATATTTATTTTAAATCTATCTTATCTCCTATCTTATCTATATCATTAACTCATTTACTTTAAATATACCTCTAATCCTCCTCGCATCTCTCAAGATTCAAACACTCAAATGTACGTCGTAAAATTTTTTTAATCCAAATTAGATATTAACAAAAATGCTACTTGCGATAACAGATAAAAGTAGGAAGATAACTTTGGATAGCTTAGATCAGGTATGTATATTGTCTTTCTTTTAGTATTTTTACACATTTAATGTAATTTGATCCGATGTATGCAATGAACGGTGTGGATCAACTACACGTTCATTGCATTGAATTATAGGTAGATATAATGTAAATGTGAGGGGAGTTTAAAATTCTATAATTGTAATTGGTGTGCATCTGATCGAAATATAGTAGATCTGTACGGATCATATGATCCCTAAGGCCAAAATATACAAGAGTCTTAATTTTCAGATCAATCTGACTATCAGATGGGCCATGTTAATCAGATATATAAGTGTTTAATAAGGGAATCTTAAATTTTTGTGAGGTGTTGGTATCACTTGGTTTAGAAGGTTAAGATGGACCACTGGTGTATGTGTGGTTAGATCCACACCATTTATCCAATGTGTAAATGCAAAACATGATAAGACCTCAAGAATTTGAATGATCTAATCATTCGATGGGCCACCCCGATCAAGTAATTTTCAATCAATTTTATAATCTTAAAAATAAAATAAAATATATAAATCTAAAATATAAATTTTAATTATTTGATCATTTAGGATTTGGCCACCTAGGTTATTAATCAAAGGTGGGCCCCACCATGTAATAAAAATAGATGAATAATAATATCGTTGATATAATTGATAGGACCTCGGAATTCAAACCAACCTGATTACCTTACGAAGTCTATATTATAGACTCAGGTGAGTAACCTAACTTGTCTCATGATTCATTAAAATTAAAATAAATCGTTTGTAATTGTTTTATTGGTTGATATACTGATTTGAGTATTTTGTTATGATAATTATACGCTAAATTCATATGTGAACATTCTGATCAAGACAATTATGTCAAATATGAAAAATATGTATTTACGTATCATCTATCATTCATTACATTTACATAATGCATGGTCGATCCTAAAGGCCCTCCCTGGAAGAAATGTCGATCCTGGTAGGACATTACCAGATGCGGGCTATGCTTAAGCCTACCGAAAGGTAGAAGCCTACCCAACGGGTGGATACAGGTTGACGACATCCAATCCAAGCAGATGGACGATCATCCCATTTGATGCATTCATACACCATTTGCATCTATATCATTGTACATACATTTTTGTATTATTTTAATTGCTATGATTATGAACCATGCTGGGTTATTTCACTAAGCTTGACCAGCTTACCTTTTTATTGATGGAAAAATCATACACAGGAGCCATTAGCAGATGATGTAGTACAAGAACCGGAAGGATCCACTATACCTAAACACGACCCATGTGAAACATGGTCATACTTATCTGAAGATGAAGTAGCGGCATTAGACCATTTTTGATCATATGATTTATTTGTTAGCATAATTTGATTAATGTATAATGCATATTAGTATTGATTTTGATATTTTAAGAAATTATTTAAATTTATTTCATTAAAACAATGTTAGTATAGAATTAATATAATTATAATATGATTGTATAATAAATGAATGATTTTTAAGATTTATTTTATTTTAAGGGTCGTCAAGATTTATATGTCTGGTTGATTGGTGCTAAGTGTTATGTATGTGTAATTGAGATTATGTGGAACTTAGACGGAATGTAATTATCACCTTTGATTAAAATGATTGAGAAATTAAATTAGTATGCTTTTTGTACAAGTTACGAACTGAAACTCGGGTCTGAGGGTGCACACTCTATACCTGAATTTTAGGGCATGACAGGCCATACCAACATAAATAGACCGGAGGATAAACATCACCATGTACAATATTTCTAATTGTGTGGTCCACCTCAATTACCGATGACTTTAGTTTTTTAACCTTATGCCTAACATAGTGTCATACACCTTATGATCGTAGTAGATTTTGGAAACACATCACGGTGGAGCTCACCCAAGCTACATAGATGATCTCATATGTGTGTGAGTGAGTCTCAAGTCTAACAGGTGGGACCACGAAGTACGGTACTCCAACCAGAAACTACCATCCAAACCATTAAGGGCATGTGACATCCAACCCTTCCAATAGGTTAGTTCCACTCTGAGGATTATCTAAAGCAAAAATCATCCCTATTTACTTATTAGTTGTGCCATGTCATATAAAACAATTTCTAAACATTAATAAATAGTAAAAATGAGATGTGGTGTACTCAATGAGTAGATAATTTTTAGTTTTTACAAAGCGATCCTCATGATAAGGCCACCATATTGGATGGGTTGGATGTCCTACACATTAGGTAGACCATAACTAATAGTCTAATAGGTTGGACTTGAGATGTATGTGTTTGGGCTATTAATTAAAATAACTCTAAATTATGATGTAATATAGGCGCTGATGTAAGAAATTGAAGCTAGATTTTTTTTAGTTATCTGGACATTATTTAGTTTTTTTTTTTCATGACGAAAATGCCTCTCTGTTAGTTATTCGTTCGTATTGCGGTATCTTTTTACAGAAGTTGAAAAAGGCTTTTAAAAATAGGACATGGGCCTCACTAAATCAACTTTGGGACCACCCTTGGCCAATCTAATCTGTTTGCTTTAATCAAACAGCGGTGAACCCAAAGTATAGTCATTAAAAAAAATATAAAAAATAGAGTTGTCTATGACCCACAACTGCATTAATGTTATGAGTTAATTCCGAAAGGTTTCTTCTCGTGTGATCCATCCGTGATGAGTTTTGCCCTCAAACTTGAGTAGATGATATGTACTTAAAATCTCTTTCATGTGGACAACTTAAATATGCTACAAGACAATATAGCGGACTCCACAGAAGATGTGGGATGGGTTCAATAAGTGGGTCACTTGCAAGAGAAAGTCATTTAGCCTTCTTTTTTTTTTTTTCTCACTTTCTTCTTCGTTTCTCTTCATGGGAGGGGATCGTTTAGCCATTAGAACTACTGCTACCTCTGTAGGACCTACTCTGGTAAGCTTTTGACATCATTTCCTCCATTCAGGTGAGCTTTTGAATGTTTGTTTGTTTGTTTTTTTTTTTTTTTTTTTTTTAAAGATTTCCAGCCACACTCTCTCAAAGGTTTAAGTTAGAATAATAGTAGCTTTTTTGTGTTGTTATTATTATTATTATTTTTTTTGTATCAATGATGAAAGTTTGTGAAAGGGAGAAGGGTGTGGTGGTTCCCTTTATCATTATTTTTTTCATTTTTTATGGGTATAAATGGTACAAGTTTGTAAAATAGATGAATTTTGTAATGGAATAATGTTATAATGGATGAATTCTGTAATGAAATAATAAAACAGATGAATGTCATAAATGTTGAAATGAATGAATGTTGTACTTGAAGAATGTTGAAATGCATGAATGGTCATAACTCTTTACAGGTCGCAGATCCCACAAAATGATCATCACTCCCTTGTTACATGCCTAATTTGGGTGAATTTGTACTTGTTAGAAATGTAATTTGATAATCTTTCAAATGGCTTTGAAATGACCTTATTTAAACACCATTTAATTGTCTAAAAGTGAGCCTAAATTTATTGTAGTTTGTCAATATTCATTGTAGATCGTCGATACTCACTATGAATCGTCAGTCCCACGAAAATAGTCATAACTCTCTCATTAAATGTCCAATTTAAGTGATCTTATACTCGTTGGAAAGGTAATTTGATGAAAATTTAAATGGCTTTAGAAGCAGCTTATTTGGACACCATTTGATTACCCAAAAGTGATCCTAAAGTTACTGTGATTCGTTGATACTTACTGTGGATCACCGGTACTCACTGTGGAAAGGTGACTTTGTGTTTTAATTTCACGTAGAGCTCACTAGATTGTCTTGTAGAAGATCCAAGTCATCCACATGAAATGAAGATCCAAGTTTGAAGGCAAAATTCATCACGGATAAACCACACCGAAAGAAACGGCTCAAAATTAACTCACAATGTTAATGTAGTTGTAAGCCTCAGACACCTCTAATTTTATTTTTTTTTGAAATGACCCTATTATGGGTTTCCGGCTATCCGATTAAAGTGAACAATTCATATCGGCTGATAGGTGGCCCCAATTGTTGATTTAGTAGACTCCACAACCCCCCTTAAAAAGGCCATCTCGACTTCCGCAACAAGCTACTGCCTTACAAGGAAACGGCCTACGGAAGGGCATTTTCATCATTTGAAAAGCCAAAAGGTGCCTAAATGACTAAAAAAGATATAAATTCAAATAACTCATGCCTAGAGAGAGAGAGAGAGAGATAATCAAATGCATTCTAAATCCAAGCTTCCACACAGGTTAATAGAGTATATAGTATCTAGGGGTTACTGATGGAGGATGAAATGTTTAAATTACTCTTGTTACCTCAACTGGAAACTGCAGAGGGGAATTATCTAGAAAAAGCAAAAGCTATGTAGGCCTTAGCTTATTGTGTTTCTAAAATCTAATTTGCTTACTAATTGCTTGACTTAATTCTAGGTGTAGGTATAAAAAAACAATCCCATCCACAATTTAGGTGGACCATACGATTGGAAATAGTGCAGATGTCAATGCCCACCCACTACACTTTTTCCCTTGGTATGGCCCAACTAAATCAATTATTGTGCTGAATTTTGGGTCCCGGCTTAAATGTTTTTGTGACATCTAATGGTTCAAGTGGATTTTACATCATGTTCATAGGGGGTCCTACACGATCTATGGTGGACGTCAATCTCAACTATTTCCTTTGGTGTAGCCCATCCCAATCACTGGTCTGCTTGATCTTTTGGCAGCGGGCATAAAGTTAGATTAGACATATAATGATCAAAGTGGATTTCACATACACATCATAGTGGACCCTGCAACAATTGGTGGTGGTGGTCCCTCTGATAGCAGATTGGGAACTACCCCGCCAGGACCTAGCCAAATGGTCCAGGGCGGGGCTCTGTGGACCGTGGGTTCATCTTGATGTATGTGTTTTATCCAAGCTGTCCATCCATTTTGACAAGTCATTTTATTATTTTAGAACATAAGCTCAAAAAGAAGGTATATCTAAGGCTAAAGTGGACCACACCACAGGAGGATTGTGCCACGGAAGTTTTGGATCAAACTGATATTTATGTTTTAGCTTCACCTAGGCCCGACTAACCTTCTGAACAGGTTGGATGGCTAATAAATATTATGGTGGACCATAGAAAGGTTTCAAAGGTATATCATTCACTATCAGTTTCGGGTAAAAACCCCTTAGTATTTATGGGCCAATGAAGAATGTCCCCTGATTGGATGGCTAGGATGTTTTGACCAGTGTGATTTTTGCATGCTAACCCTTCAAGAGTGGGTTGGATTGGATTGACGGCTTTAAATGATGCAATAGCTGTCCACATGTAATTTTCACCAAAATAGGAACATTGGGAAGTAGATTAGTGCTCCAAAATGCTATCCATTGTGTTTTCTACCTCCCTTTTCATCCAAACATGGAACAATTTCAAGTCATGGGACGCGGATTTCCTGCTAAAGCCTTTCACATGAAGTTCCTGCGCAAGGATGCTGGGTGGGGCCCACTACAATGTATGTGATAAATCCATTCCGCCCATCTGTTTTGTGAGATCATTTTAGGACGCGAGACCAAAAATGAGATGGATAAAAAACTCAAGTGATCACACGAGAGGGAAATTTGGGGAAAGAAATTCCTACCGTTGAAGCCTTCCTGGGCTCCACCTTGATGTTTATATGCTATCCAAACCGTTTATAAGGTCATTCCCAATGTGATGAAGTGAAAAAACCAGAAATATAGCCTGATACAAAACTTTTATGGCCATAGGAATGCTTCAATGATGCTCACCGAATTCCCACTATTTCATTTGTGTGGCCCAGTTGAGTGTTAGATACATCTCATTGTTGTTTCCAATTCCTAAAATGATCTCAAAAAACAGATGGACGGGTTGGATTTCCCACAAACATCTAGTTGGGTCCCAAGCATCCTTGCGCAGGAACTTCAAATCCGCGTCCCCTTGAATGCAACTAAAATTAAGGTGGGCCGTAGATGGGCGGGCTGGCCCATTAGACATTTGGGCCAAACCTTCCACTGGTCCGGCTTGGGTTTGAATTTAGTTCCATGGGCTGGTGTCAGGCCTGATTTTTTAGGGTGGGCCGATGCTTAAACAGTGTCTATATTTGAGGCCCGGCCTGAATCTGATCATGGCCCACTTACAGTTCCCACGTGCTGAGATCGGGCGCAACCTTTTAGCCCATGAGCCCGAGCCCAGCCCAGCTCAACGGCCTTAGATTAATACTATTTAATGTTTGGGACATCCACCTATAATTTTTATGATTACACCCAATGCTTTCGGTGGACCCATTATTTAAACCATGATTTCAATCAATAACCACTTTCCAAATCAAGTACTGCATATAGACAGCCCTCTTATTAGTCGCCGTAATCTCCTCGATCATGCTGGCCAGGCCCATTTTCTAATTCATAATCATGACCGTAGTTTAAAAACTCTAAAACTCGACTTGACTCGACTCGAAACCTAGTTGATCTGAGTTGGCTCAAAAACTTCGGCTAGTTTCTCGATTTTCATACTAATTTTTTTAGTCTTATTAAATATTTTAAAATATAAATAACATATAAAAATTGTGAGTTGTGCCAACTTAAAGTTAATTTTGTGGGTTCTGCGGAATTTTTTCGAATTGAGTTAGGGTTTTCTTAAGTTTTGATTGAGTGATACGAGTCGTAGTGAAATCCGGTCCACTCGAGTTGACTCAGGTGAGCCGAGTCAAGTTTTTAAACTATGATCATGATGAGTGGTATTCTACAAATTAAGAGAGAGAAGCGGCGCGGTCAAACGATCGTCATGCTCGCATGGCCTAACCATCGTGCTAGCTTGGCCTAATTGATGATCATAGCCTTTTAATCCATAGGTATTAAGACCCGGATCACCATAAAAGCCTATAACACTAATGAAAATAAGAATTAAAAAATGCGATCAGATCCGAAAAGGTCCAAAATCGACATTAGTCAATGTTTGACTCCGTGGTTTCGGTGCTTTAAGTATCACTTAAGCACTAAAAATGTTTATAACTTTATATTATTTATTAATTAATTAGTGTATAGCATGTGAGTAGGTAGGTTAGGAGGCATCTTACACATGCTAGCAAGATCAAGATAACAATAACAAACTTACAAATGCATAATAATTTTTATCATGAAAATTGTTCACATACAACCCTTTTTTTCCGCCAACGTGTCATTTCTATAGCGCATTCGATCGGTGCAAATGCGGGCCACATCGTAAAGATCAACGGGTTGAAAAATGGGTTGGTTTACTCGTCAAACGGGCTATCGCCATTGAAATCATTGGAAATCTGGTGGTTTGATTCAATCTACGGCCGTGGTCCACTTAATAAGTGCATTGGTTCAGATTTTTAACCGAGCGAATCTCTATTTTGTTGCCCAATTTTCGCACGGGTCGGATGTTCTATGCAAGTAAAATTCTTGCGGGAAAGAAAGCATTGTATGTGAAAGTTTACATACAACATTGTATGTGAATATTTCACTTATATTATATGATATCAAGGAAGGTATCACTAACATTACAACATTAGTTTAGTTGTAACATGCTTTGGTGTTTGCTCTCTATGTTTGATTAATGGGGGACAAGGGAATGGGGATTGCATGTGGGAATCTTGAATCATAGCATCTTAATCCCATTAGGTTTATAGGCTTAATGAAGTGGAATTATCGGAATCCGAAGCGGAATTGTGTCGTGGCGTGGCCATTTTGGGTACGTGGGGTCCACCGTCCGGTGATCTGGACCATTGATCTAATGGGTCTTTAGTGGATGGATGATATGCTTAAAGTTTTAAAGATTAGACGATCATAGCCATCTAATTCTTGATTTCTTGATTGAACACAATGATCACAATCCAATTTGGGTTGAAATTTAATCCGGGGTCAATCAATCATGCATCCAAACACGTTCTATTTGTTGGGGTCAGAGATTTCTTATCCATTAGTAGAAATGTTTGCAATTCAAATCAATCATGTGTCCAAACGCGCCCTTGTTGATGCAATCGAGACTACATGCTGAAAAACTACTAAGAAATAGGATATAAGCCACGGCTCAATGCTAGACAGCCTGTTTTTCAACATTTTGGTCTTGGGTTCCAACCCACAATGACAATTGACAAATCTCGTTCTCCAAAATGTCACGTGAGATTTTTTAATTTATGAGGTTTTCCTCGGGATGCTATAGGAAAATTCTGATAAAGAATTAAAAAATCTATTATAAATTAGTTAATAATTTAAATTTTCAATATACAATTAAATAATAAATTAGTTAAAATATTGTTTTTTACCGCAAAATTCCCCTAAAATCCACTTTTTACCAAATAGTGACTCCACGACTTGAAATCACATGTAGGTGCTTTTTAAGAGAGGAATTACAAAAAATGGCCTCATCTAATTTTTTTTCTTTTCAAAATTAGTGAAAGTTGAAACTTGTGGACCCACATGGTATGTGTGAAACATCCAACCTGTCTAACATATGAAACCCACTATGGCAGTCCATGAACAAATAATCAAGCCGATCAAATCATCAAATGGGCAACAATTGAGATTAGATGTTTTGAGTGGTGTATATTATTTTCTATGGATTGGTTGACTTTATGAATCCTTTATAATTTTGGTTTATAATTTTGGTTCATCTAATCATAATATTGATTTACATCGACTGATGGATTGGATGTTAGACACATACCACGTGGGCCCACGATTCTCAATTATGGTGATATCACTTTAGTATCATCATTCATTTTATTTCTCTCAGGCATTCCTATTCAAATTTTATTTTTATTATTATTATTATTATTTAATAAAAAAGGGAAGAAGAAGAAGAAAAGCTTGGGAAAACTAAGTTTACTGTAAAATCAGTTGTGGTCCATCTACCCAATATTGCGTGGCCAAACGAAAAGATCACATGGTTAGAGAGAGAGAGTGAGAGAGAGGATAAGAGAAAAACAACAACAAAGACAAAGCTCTTAAGATCAAACAAATGTTATGGGGACCTTAACACATGGGTGGGTGCTTGAACTTTGTAGAATGGAGCCACTATGTGGGCTAGAATCTGTGCAACATGTTGGTTGGAACCACACATCTTGTACTAACCTTCGTTTTCATCGATTAAACTTTTTTACATTTCTAAATATCTATACATGCACTTTTTTTTTTTTTCTGTGGAATGATCCCATACAGTCCAATCTATTTGGGGCCCTCTGTTATGCATGTCAGACATCCAAACCGTGCATCAGATAGGCCCTGTCTATACAATGGTACATCCCAAAAATCATATAGACCCACAACTCAGCTGGGCTACACCATCAAGAATAGTGTAAAATCATGCATAAAACTACTAAATTACATGGCGTGGCTCATCTGAGTCTTAGAATATACTGGATTTTGGTGTATCCCTTCATCCACATGGAGTGCACATAATGAACGAGTTGGATGGTATATAAAAAATACAGTAGGCCCCACTCACAAACCTAAAGCGCCAGCGTCCCCTCTCTACTGTTTTCTGTGGCATGGCCCACCTGAGTTATGGATGAGGCTGATATTTTGGATTTGGGACTAAGGATGGAAGGTGCAACTGATGGACGGGCTGGATTTTCAGAAAACATCTGTGGAGCCCACACAGGTCGACGCTTTAACAAAATGTGATCACTCCTCTGTATGTAAACGAGGTGGTATCACTCTCAATTAGTTGCACGGCAGTGTTATTGTCCAACCAGCACATGATTGCCAGCATGCCATGTGTATCGAACAACAACCCATCTGAAGGGGGGGCCTCACCGTAAAGAATATCAATCACAAAAATCAGACCGATCCACAAATCAAGTGGGTCCCAGGTGCTCTTTGGACGAGATCAACAGTTATCCATTCATTGTTTTCTGTGGTCGGACCATCTGATTAGAGTGTGGATCTTATTTTTTCGTCAGGTATTTTTTTAAAAAAATATTTTTAATGTTAACAACCTTTTGTATAGATTGGATGTTCTTTACGTTTGTGATTGGATTTGATTGTGTGATACCACTTCTTGAGGATTGCAGAAGTACACAAAGATGAATCAAGCAAAGTATTTCAATTGCACAATCAATTTCAATCACAAACACTCCAAATTTAATATAGAAAAACCCTTTCGATAAAAAACTACGGCACAAAGTGACAATAACACACTATGAAAATAGAAAATTACAGAGAGAGAGAGATTACCCAATTAGAAGAAGCCTCGAATCTCATCACGCTATGCCCTCGAAACCTTAAAATGAATTAAAAATCTCTCGCCTACCCAAAATCTAAATTACACCCATATATATAGTATCTATGAAAATCACCATGAAAATAAAAAACAAATCCCGCACTTATTAATAGACTGTTGATGGCATCGAATACCTTTGATGTCATCGAGCAGGACACCAAAACGTTCCAGCAACAAAATATGGATTTTCTGATTTTTTTCAATGGCATCTTCGATGGGACTTTTGATGGCATCGAGTAGGATACCACAAGGTGTCTAGTAACTAACACAAGATTTTTGAATTTTTCCAATGGCATTAAGCATCCTTCGATGACATTAAGTTGTCTCCTGTCATTTTTAGATTTAAGACATAACAACACTATACTTATGACAATTATACGCTAGTTGGACACTAACACTATTGTCCAACTAATTGCATGCCGACCTTCTTACCCTACATGTGTTAACACATTATATGTGTATCGTATCTGGGCAATTTCCCATGAGATTTTCAAAACTTGTAGCTTTTCCGTAAGAATACGGTGACAATCTCAATGAAAATAAAATATTTAAAATAACATTTTAATAAATATTTTAAATTTACACACACATACATACATATATGCTCACCTGCATACCTGTGCACGTGCACACCTTTGCACATGTGTCATGAGCCTAAAATTTGAAGGGTTCTTGTAATGTGGCACCCCATGAAATTCCCATGGAACAATTTTCAGCCCGATCGAAAACTCAAGCGGGTCATAGCAAGGAAAGATGCAAATCAAGGGAGGAAATTATTTTCTTTTTCCATGGCCCACCAAAGTCTTGGATCAGGGTAAAAGTTGTGCCCTAGGGTGCTACATCACATGGACCATTCAAATTTTGGGCTCACATCATTTATGATGAGTTTTTATATATATATATATATATATATATATATATATATATATATATATATATATATAAAAAAGGGTGCATTTAGGTCCAGCAATTTGCTACAAATTAGATTGACTGATCATAAAATATATTTGAATTTCATTATATTTGTTGCAACTAAACATAATTAAAACTATGCAGCAATTCTTATAGTAATAATATCGTTCAAAATCTCGGCCATATTTATCAATGCTTTTTTCAGGAGGTTCATAAGCAATTGGTTGGATCAATAGGTTTTGTCAAGAGAGTACAGCATCCAAACCGTTCAAGAGGTTGGCCCTATATTGAAGAACGATCTACCCATCAACTGGGCCACACCATAAAAAAAAAAAAAAAAAGTACACAACTGCCGTTCTGGTCCAGAGCACAAGTTTGGCCCTCTTAATGAAAGGATTGGGCTTATTTTTGGACTAGATGATCTTCATGGTTGGACCAAGATGTTGGATGGATTGGATGTCATACATGCATGATACGTAGACAGGTATGCACTGGTTGGACATTAACTTAACTGTCCCACTAGTCATATGTGAGATCTTTAAATGCATGTTATATTACCAAATGCCCATATCCTTTGCTAGAGTATGGTTGATGTATGCTCATTAAAGAAAGGGGAAATGCCTTCTACACCCACCCTTTTAATGATTTGTGTACACTAATCTTCCAATTTGTGAATTGAATGGTGTAAAAATATACTATTTCAATTCCTAAAATGGAAAGTAGGAAGAAAGAGTTGTGATCCAATAAGAATTATTCTTTGCTTATCATTGGAATTCTCATGTGGGGCCCACAACAATCATCAATGGATGCTGTGGATTACACAACCCATCCAACAAGTACTTGCATTAAAAGCACTTGGTGTCTTTTGTCAACGGTTGAAATTAGTATGTAATTCTAGAGTTAGTTTAGATAAGAGAATTCATGGTAAAAGAAATCAATTCTAAAATACTTACAAAAATCCTTCTTCACATTAATCTCTAAACCAAGATTCAGATAAATGAATACCGCGAAGTATTCATTGAGAGGATTTTCAAACACAAAAAGAGAGGTGACTCATGTTTAATGTGTTGCATAATAGTGATTTTAAAATATACTTTAATAATAAAATATAAAATATATATTATATAAAAAGTTTGAAAAAAATACTTTTTTGTGGGTTTTGGGAATAGTCACACATTGGAAAAGGAGGAGAAGATTTTGTGGTTTATATGAAAACAGTGGAGTATCTTATTATTTGCCTACATAGTCCGCACGCGCGCACTCGCGCTCGGTCTTGGTCACGCGCTCGGGCTCGGTGCAAGGGCATGTGAGGCAGTGTGGCTGTAGAGGCGCTAGTGGTGCTAGTGGCGCACTTTGCACTTCTCATGTCCACATCGTGTTACAGAGGGTCGCTCCTTCGCGACCTTACACAAACCGGCAGAAACCGTTGCATGTGGCTAGCCTAACGACTATAAACGGCTAGCCACTATCTCACAACAGTCAGTATGCAACAGTTTAATGGCCCATGCACAATATGCAGAAAACGGCCATAAAATAGCTAGTTTTCTCCAACAGCTAGAAAATGGTCATGGGATTTATTTCCCTGGACCATAACCCCCAACCACCACAGCCTATATAAACAGGGCCTTAATGGGTTTCCAAATCATCTCTCAACCCACTCCAGCAGACCCATACGAACTAAGACAGCCACTTCTCTCCTATACTCCAGTAATACCAGCAAGACAGCAAGGTTAAACCATTGCTTGAAGAACAGACTTGCAGTGTGGTCTAGAACGGTTAAACTGAACCGGTAGCTGAAGAACAGACCAGTGCAATGGTCTAAATCACCACTTCTCCTCTTTTCTTTTGGGATTTTTCTTTTATTGTAATTCTGCTAGACTGTGTGTAAAAGAGTTCCTTTAGTGGGCTTTCGTGTTTGTTGAACGTAGACCCACATCAAGCTCGTCGTATCCTAGAAGTGATTTGCCTGTAACCTATCAGCATACTCAATTCACTTGAGTAGGGGCAAATAACGCTTTAAGGACAATGTTCTAGACATGCTTCAGCCTATCCTTATTTCAGATCTTGGATTTTTCGGATTCCATATTTTACAAAAAAAATATTATTCTGTAAATTTTTACCAATAATCTTAAAGCGTTATTTATTTGATGGAAGCCGATAGTGTATCATCCATCGAGTTGATGAATCAGGACTTGATTCGTATTGACCGGTTCAATGGAACCAATTTTACAAGATGCAAGACAAGCTCAAATTTCTTCTAACGGCGCTGAAGATCTATTACATTTTAGATCCAAATCTACAACACTACTGAAGCATTCGACAAAGACACGCCTAAATAAGTGGCTGCCCGCACCAAACGAGCTGAAGACGAACTCTTGTGTCGATGACACATTTTAAATGCGCTCTCCAACTGCCTGTACGATCTGTACCAATAGACGTCATTAGCGAAGGAAATTTGGACCACTCTGGAATTCAAATACAAGGCTAAAGAAGAAGGCGCCAACAAATTCCTCATCGCCAGGTACTTTGACTTCAACATGTAGATAACAAACCGCTGCTACCCTAAATCCAAGAACTGCAACTTATAGTAAACAAAATCAAAGCCATAAAGATTGATCTTCCTAAACCATTCCAAGTCGAGGCTTAATTGCTAAATTGCCACCGATGTGGAAAGACTATAGAAAGAAGTTGCCGCATAAGACTGAGGACTATACACTGAAACAAATCTAGAAACATCTTAGAATTGAGGAAGAATCCTGCAATCACGATAAAAAGAATGATAAAGGGAATGCCTCGTCCAAGGTACATGCAGTAGAGAACACTAATAACAAGAATCCCAAGAAGGACGATTCCCTAAAACCCAATAAAAGGAAATTCAAGAAAAATGCTCAAAAGAAGAACGAAAAGTTTAAAGGCTCATGCCATGTCTGTGGAAAAATCGGGCACTATGCTCAAGTATACCGATATCGCAAATCTAAAAAAGAGGCAAGTGTGCTATAAGAAGGCGATATTGTGGCCATGATCACTGAGGTGAATACCATCTAAGGAAAGATTCCCGGTTGGTGGTATGATATTGTCACTACCGTACATGTGTGCTACGACAGATCAACTTCAAAACCTATGAGGAATTGACCAATGGTCAAGAAGTCTAAATGGGTAATGAAGTTCGATCGAAGGTTATTGACAAAGTAACCGTAGAACTAATATTCACCTCTAGAAAGAAAGTGATTCTGACAAATGTCCTGCACGTCCCAGACATGAGGCGAAACTTAGTTTCTGGAGACCTTCTGGGTAAACTAGGGATAAGGGTGGTGTACGAATCAGGAAAACTGATTATGTCCAAGAACGAGAATTTTGTCGGAAAGGGATATGCTTGTAATGGGATGGTCAAGTTTTTTCTGAATGAAAGTAGTACTTCTGCGTATATGGTTGAATCCGTTGGACTGTGGCATGATAGACTAGCCCATATAGGGTATAATACCTTAAAGTTCATGGCTAAGAATGGTTTAATCTCATACATAGATAATGAAACTGATAAATGTGAAGTGTGCATACGATCCAAAATGATGAAGAAATATTTTTCAAGTGTTGAAAGATCGTCTCAAATATTGGATCTTGTGCACAGTGATATCTGTGAATTAAACGACATTCTTACTCGTGGAGGCAAAAGGTATTTCATAACCTTTATTGATTATTGCTCTAGATATGTGTATGTGTACTTATTAAAGAGTAAAGATGAAGCATTGAACATGTTTAAAATATATAAAGCAGAAGTAGAGAATCAACTAAATAAGAAGATAAAAATTCTTCGTTGCGATAGAGGAGGAGAATACTTCTCTAATGAATTCGATAACGTCTGTGAAGAACATGGACTAATACATCAATGTACTGTGCTATACACACCTCAACAAAATGAAATAGTTGAAAGAAAGAATAGAATATTAGTAGAGATGGTCAACTCAATACTAATAAGAGAAAAGTTGTCACTAAGTCTATGCGGTGAGGCATTGCTTGAAGAGTGTCATATATTAAACAGAATTTCGTCTAAAAAATATAAAATATCTCCATATGAAACATGGAGAGGTAGAAAACCTAACCTAGGATATCTAAAAGTGTGGGGGTGTCTTGCATATTACAGAACCCCTGATAAAAAAAAAACTAAGTTAGGCCCCAGATCTATTAAGTGCGCCTTCGTAGGGTATGCACAAAATAGTAAAGCTTATAGACTTTTAGATTTAGAGTCTAATATAATAATAGAATCAAGAGATGCTGAGTTCTTTGAGAACTCACTATCTTTAGAGTCAAAGGATAATGAAGTCCAAACTCCTAATAGAGAACTAGATAGCACAGCTCCACAAATAGTGGAAGCTCCTGTTGAACCTAGTAGGAGTCAAATGACAAGAATAAAGAAGAGTCTAGGAGATAACTACATAGACTCACAACACGTTATTTTCCATCTTATAGAAGGAGATAGAGAAAATGTTATAAGAAAAATACCTGTAGTAATGACTATAAAAGATAATCCTAAAACATATAAAGAGGCTGCATCATTTAGAGACTCAGCTTTCTGGAAAAAAACTATAAACGATGAAATGGAATCCATAATGTCAAATCAAATATGGAAACTAGTAAACTTACCTCCAGGTTCTAGACCCATATGTTGTAAGTGGGTATTTTGAAAGAAATATCACACTGATGGGACTATCCAAACCTTTAAAGTTCGATTCGTAGCTGATAATTTTAGACAAAAAGAGGGGAAAGATTATTTTGACACATAATCTCCTGTAGCTAAGATAACATCCATTAAGATATTATTTGCGCTAACTTCCATACATCATCTTCACATCCACCAAATGGATGTAAAGACCGCATTCTTGAATGGTGACTTTAACGAGGAGGTATACATGGAACAACCTGAAGGATTCATTCTACCAGAAAATGAAAATAAAGTATGTAGATTAATCAAATCTCTATATGGATTAAAACAAGTACCAAAACAATTGCATGAGAAGTTTGATTCCAAAATACTATCTCATGGTTTCATGCATAATGTAGCTGATAAATGCATATATTTTAAAGTAGATAGTAGCTGCATGATTATTATTTGTCTGTATGTTGATGACATGTTAATAATAAGTAATAAAATAGAATGTGTGACTAAAACGAAAAGATTTTTATCTTTCGTATTCAAAATGAAGGATCTTGGACAATTTGATACTATCCTATGTATCAAAGTTAAAAAATATTGTGGGGGGTTATGCTTTGTGTCAATCTCATTACGTTGAGAAGATACTAAACAAGTTTAACCATCTAAATATAAAAGAAGCAAAAACCCCATTTGATACAAGTATCAAGCTAAAAGAGAATAACGGAAGAACAGTTGCACAATTGAAATATGCAAGTCCTATAGGGAGTCTTATGTATGCTATGCAATGTACTATACCTGATATAGCATATACTGTGAGCAAACTTAGTAGGTTTACTAGTAACCCTATTACTGAACACTAGAATGCAATCAGTAGAGTCCTTGGTTACTTAAAAGCAACTAAAGACTTAGGACTATTTTATTCAGAGTTTCCTGCTGTATTGAAAGGATATATCGATGCGAGCTGGATATCGAGTGTAGGGGACAACAAGTCTACTACAGGGTGGGTATTCACCCTAGGAGGTGCAACTATATCTTGGGGATCCAAGAAACAGACTTGCATAACACACTCGACTATAGAATCTGAATTCATAGCCCTGACTGCAACAGGCAAAGAGGCTGAGTGGCTAAGGGATCTCTTATTAGGAATTCCTTTCTATGTAAAGCCTATAGCGGTTGTGTCACTACATTGTGATAGTAAAGCCACATTAGCTAGAGTCTATAACAGCACATATAATGGTAAATCTATACATATCAGTCTTCGACATGATTATGTCAGACAATTGATTCGAGATGGAATCATTGTTATTTTCTATGTGAAATCAAGTAATAACCTAGCAGATCCTTTTACTAAACCTCTACCGAGAGACGTAGTAAAGGCTACATCTAGAGGGATGGGGTTGAAACTCTTCAACCAAAGTTCCACCGGTGATGGTAACCCAACCTAAAGTAAAAAAATCTCTAATTTCAGGTTTAATGGGTAAGAACAAGTCACTGATATGTGAAAAGTTTTTCAGTACTAAATTATAAACCTCATCCATAATAGATAAGTGCTGAGCGTTATGAATGAAGGATGAGTCTTAAAACTCTTAATAAAATCCAGTCTAAAAGACAAGTGTCTTATAGTAACAAAGACACTAGAAGGATTCTACCTATATGAACGTAGAGATGGTGCTGTCTCTCATGAGAGTTAGGAGTTTTCTCTCGGGATCGTTCACGAATTAAGATAAGCACATGACCATTAACTGTGCTGAGCAAGATTGTGGAAACTTTAACAACACATAGCGAATATGTGTGTAGTTTCTCCGACTCTGTTATTTAGGAATCACTGGTTCAACGCTGCGGCTACCAGTCATTTTGATAGAGTTTTGAGATACTTACACTAAGGGAAGATTAAAATCGAGAGATATCTTTCTTTATGCATATAAACTGATTATTATGGTAGAAATGTTTAATCGAGAAAAATATATATTTAAAAATCAAATGGGGGATTGTTGCATAATATTGATTTTAAAATATATTTTCATAATAAAATATAATATATATATATATATTATATAAAAAGTTTGAAAAAATACTTTTTTTGTGGGTTTTGGGAATAGTCCCACATTGAAAAAAAAGGAGAAGATTTTGTGGTTTATATGAAAACCGTGGAGTACCTTATTATTTGCCCACACAGTCCATGGACCATGAGACTTGTGTATTCCAGTGCGTAGCACTGGAACACTGTTGAGGGTCGAATATTGCATATTAAACCCTAGGTATTATCTGATTTTATGAACATGATATTATTTAATGCCTTATTTTAATCATGTTTGTGCTGCAAGGTAAATTTAAGAGTCTGGACTGAAAAATGGTACTAAAAGCATGGAATTAACACTCTGAAGTCACCAAGGCAAGGGATGGACCCTAGGGGACTGATATCGAAGAAATTACACGCCAGAGATTAGAGAAAATCGAGAAACTGAAGTTCAAGTGGCCCGAAAGTCGTCCGAAATTCAAGCTCACAGGTTTCCCGCCATCCGATTGGCCTGAAACTATATATATGGCTTAAGGACCATAAATTAACTGTACACATCGAATTTCAGCCATTGGACCCTTGTGGAAGTGGCCCAACGGACAGATCAGCCCATAAACCATTAATTTTGGGACCACCTAATCTTTGGGATATGCTTCACATTTGGCCTCAACCCCTTAAATGAGGTGGTAAAATGGGTGGATGGATCGAATTTTGCAAGAACATCGTAGTGGACCCCAGTTAGGATCGTGCAAATGCATAATACAAGGGCACTCGCTGTGCACCACACCACAAGACGGGTCAAACCACGTTTGACCCGTCTTATCTTCCAAAACGGAATTTTCGTTTTGGCGTGAAACAGGGGACGACTGCATGATCCCTATGGGCCACCATATGGACCCATCAACTCAATCCGAGCTGTCCATTCGAACTAGACAAAGGAGTCGACCAAGATCTGGGTGATCTTGATCTAGAACACGTTGGATAGTGGTCACCAGCTTGCTGAACGATGGAATCTTCGCCGCACAATTGACCAGATGGGTCGCATCAATGGCATTCCAAAACAGTCCATATTTAATTGAAATTACGTGACAAAGCTGATGAACGATGTGGATTTCTTCACTAATGCCGATCATGGGCCCCACCAAGCACTAGCGCAAGAAGAGTTACGCATGTTCGCGCGTCCGAAAATCACCTGGATTTTCTGGGCTGTTACACGACTGTGGTGATGATCGGATGGTCGATCTGGACCTTCCATCGGGTAGACCATCCTAAAACATTTCAGGGGACGTTGATCTTTTGGAAAGAAAGAAAGGACAGAATGGAGTTGGGACGCTGTTTTCTTGGCTACGAAAAGGCTACGCACCGACTCCTCATGTTGCTGCGTAAGGCTTTACGCACAAACTCTCCATCGACTCCCAGACTCTCCACCGACATTATGGCTGCTTATAAGATGAGAAGAAAGAGAGAGAGAGAGAGCAAAGGATCCAATCAAGTCCTTGGACGTGAGCACAAGAGAAAGTAGGGGTAGTTAGAATTTTCTTTGTTTCTTTTTTGTCTTAAATTTGGAGAGTTTCAGCCGCATCGTGTTGGGCTAAACCTCTTACCTAGGGCTAAGAGGTGAACCTTGTGGCATGATGGGAAGAATTCTACAGCTTTGATTCATGCTAGTTGAACTGATTTTTATTTAGTTTGATTTTAAGGAATGCCTTTAGTTTTTAACGGTTTGTTGTGATTGAAGTTACAATAGATTTGTGATGGCTTTGAGTATTTCTTTTCCCTTATTATGATTATGAAGTCAGGAAGCCCTGTTGTTCACCATCGCCCCTTAGACATGGTTGGATGACATAACTCTTCCTAACATTCATACATCTCTCAGATTGACTGTGGATTGGTTTAATTTTGTTGTTTACTTTGTCTCATCGGCATGGTTTGGTGATGGAATCCATTCTAATATACATCTGTCTTATCTCTTGAAACTAGATCAAAAGAAGTTCAGATTTGATTTTCATGGTAAATCTTCCAAGTGGATGAAGATGGGACTCGAAGTCCAATTGAATTCATGAATCAAGCGTAGATCTCCCTGTTCTCTACAAGGGGATCCTTGGCACCCTAGTTTCCTACCTTTGAATTTTATAATTTTTAGATTAATATTTTCACCATTATTCCCTCACATTCACTCGGTTTAGATTTCATCCCATTCTAGTTCTAGTTCTAGTTACTTTCAGATTACATACAGGTTTGTCCCTATGGATTCGACATCGGTCTTACGGAGTTTATTACTACATGATAACCCTATACTTGGGGTGTGAACAAACACCCGCACGCACTTGCGCTCTGGCTCCAGCACAGGCACGGACTCGGTCTTGGTTTCAGTCTCGGTCACGGGCTCGGTGCGAGGGAGTGGACATGTGAGGTCGTGTGGTTATAGAAGCGCTAGTTGCGCACTTTACACTTCGTACATCCCCATCGTGTCGCAAAGGGTCGCTCATTCTCGACCTTACGCTAACTGGATCGAGACATGTGCGAGTCGCGGTGCGACTAGGTAGCTAAGGCAGATGGCCGGTTGGAAGAGAGACTAGAGGACCGAATGAGGGTCTCTCAGTATATATAGAGGCTGGAATAGAGTTGTTGCAGCAGAGGTGTAACTCCTCCTGCAATTCATTCAGCATGCAACAGCTTAATGGCCCATGCACAACAGTCAGAAAACGGCCATAAAATGGCCCATGCAATTCATTCATTCACAACAGTCAGCATGCAACAGCTTAATGGCCCATGCACAACAGTCAGAAAACGGCCATAAAATGGCTAGTTTTCTCCAACAGCTAGAAAACGGTCATGGGATTTATTTCCCTGGACCATAACCCCCAGCCACCGCAGCCTATATAAACAGGGCTTGGATGGGTTTCTAAATCATCTCTCAACCCACTCCAGCAGAACCGTACAAACCAAGACAGTCACTCCTCTCCTATACTCCAGTAACTCAAGCAAGACAGCAAGGTTAAACCATTGCTTGAAGAACAAACTAGCAGTGTGGTCTAGAACGGTTCAATTGAACTAATAACTGAAGAACAGACTAGTATAGTGGTCTAAATCACAACTTCTCTTTTCTTTTCTTTTGAGATTTTTCTTTTATTGTAATTCTGCCAGACTGTGTGTAAAAGAGTTCCTTTAGTGGGCCTTCGTGTTTGCTGAACGCAGACTCACATTAGGCTCGTCATATCCTAGAAGTGGTTTGCCTGTAACCTATCAGCATACTCAATTCACTTGAGTAGGGGCAAATAACACTTTAAGGACAACGTCCTAGACGTGCTTCAACTTATCCTTATTTCAGATATTGAATTTTTTGGATTCCATATTTTACAGAAAAAATTTTATTCTGTAAATTTTTACCAATAATCTTAAAGCGTTATTAATTTGATGGAAGCTGATAGTGTATCATCCATCAAGTTGATGAATCAGGACTTGATTCATCTTAACCGGTTCGATGGAACCAATTTTACAAGATGGCAAGACAAGCTCAAATTTCTTCTGACGACGTTGAAGATCTATTACATTTTAGATCCAAATCTCCAACGGCATCCGACAAAGACAAGCCTGAACAAGTGGCTGCCCGCACCAAACGAGTTGAAGACTAACTCTTCTGTCGAGGACACATTCTAAACGCGCTCTCCGACCACCTGTACGATCTGTACCAATAGACGTCATCAGCGAAGGAAATCTGGATCGCTCTGGAATTCAAATACAACGCTGACGAAGAAGGCACCAACAAATTCTTCATCGCTAGATATTTTGACTTCAACATAGTAGATAACAAACCGTTGCTACCCCAAATTCAAGAACTGCAGCTATAGTAAACAAAATCAAAGCCATAAAGATTGATCTTCCTGAACCATTTCAAGTTGGGGCTATAATCTCTAAATTGTCACCGATGTGGAAAGATTATAGAAAGAAGTTGCTGCATAAGACTGAGGACACGCTGGAACAAATTTAGAAACATCTCAGAATTGAGGAAGAATCCCGCAATCGTGATAAAAAGAATGACAACGGGAATGCCTCGTCCAAGGTACATGCAATAGAGAATATTAATAACAAGAATCCCTAGAAGGACGATTTCCTGAAACCCAATAAAGGAAAATTCAAGAAAAATGCCCAAAAGAAGAATGAAAAGTTCAAAGGCCCATGCCATGTCTGTGGAAAAAAATCGGGCACTATGCTCGAGTATGCCGATATCACAAATCTAAAAAAGAGGCAAGTGCAGTAGAAGAAGGCGATATTGTGGCCATGATCACTGAGATGAATACCATCCATGGAAAGGTTTCCGGTTGGTAGTATGATACTGCCGCTACCGTACATGTATGCTACGATAGATCAGCCTTCAAAACCTATGAGGAATTGACCGATGGTTAAGAAGTCCAAATGGGTAATGAAGTCCGATCGAAGGTTGTTGGCAAAGGAACCGTAGAACTAATATTCACCTCTGGAAAGAAAGTGATTCTGACAAATGTCCTGCACGTCCCAGACATGAGGCGAAACTTAGTTTCTGGGGACCTTTTGGGTAAACCAGGGATAAGGGTGGTTGTAATCGCCCGAATTTTTCTCAACCTGGAATTAGACGTCCTTAGGCGATGGGTCAAACCTAACACAGGTTTAACTTCTCAAACACTCAATTAAAGCCTCAAATCCCTTTTCAAATCATTTTCTTTACAAATCCCACCCTTCACCACCTTGTTCTTTCAAATTTTCTAAGCAGTTTCATCCTAGACACTATCCTAAACTAGCTAAGTAGTATAACTTGGATCACTTTATATTTAGACTACAAAGGTCTAAGTACCACTTCAAACCGAAATCACTCAGGACTAAATCCTTTAGAAATTGGGCGAGATTTAGCTAATGTTAAACTAAAGTGCCTATGAAATTAACATCAATCACTTTAAATACGATCTACAAGACCCAAAACTTGTAGAATCATTGACGTTAGCGTACCCTAAAATCTAGGATCAATCTCATTACCCGTCTGCTCTCGGGAGCATCACGAAACTCCGTATCTGATCTGGACCGCACATCGGGAGTCCGAATAATACGAAGTTAAGGAACTAGGACCGCCTTGCTGGGCTTGACAATCATCTTGAAAATCAAATCCAGATAGTGTCCCAGCGCTATTCGCTTGAGCTCGAAGTGAAGAGTGTGAGAAATGTGAAATAAATTCAAAATAAAATATCTTGAATAGTAACCTGGCACGTGTTGCTTGCGGATCAGTTTTAAGCAACCAGACCGTCAGAATCAGACCAAATTACACTCTCGGATCAGGAGAAATTTCATACACATTTACATGTACTCGGAATCTCCGATCGAGATCCGCTGACCGTTGAACTGAAACTGGTTTGCCACGCGTGATCTGAGAACCCTATTAGAACGAAAACTTAATAAAACCTAGATCCATAGTTTGTGAGCTTATGTCCGACCTTTGCCTCAAGGAGGCCCACCAGAAGTCCTCCGTTGAGCTGAAACAGGTCCGCTTTGGTTATAACCTAAGTATACTTTGACCTGGAGTCTATTTCAGTGAGTTTTTAGTCTATATAAGGACCTTAAACCCTCTCTCATTGCAGCCATACGAATTTGAGAGAAACCCTATAGAGAGAAGAGAGAAAAAGAGAGAGAAAGTGTGGGAGCAGTGGGAGAATCTCCTGCCACTCTTCCCTGCCGTTCCACGAGCTCCACCGCTCCGTTCTCATCACTTTCCCGGCGATTCTGACGTCATTTCTAAGTAAGAAACCCTAACCCTAATCTGTTTTGGAGTTGTAAGGGTTGTAGGTTATGAAATAGCTAACCTATTTCGTTTTGTAGGTTGCCAAACTGCCGTAGACAGAAGCTTAGCAAACCTACTGTATTCTTTACGATTCTACGACAAAAGGTGCGGACTTTAGGTGTATAGGTTACAGTTTTCAACGCTTTCAATGTCAGATAATGATAGATTCATGATCTGCATGCAATTGCACATGTACAAAGTGTTTTCTGATTTCTGTTTCGATTAAAAACGTAGAATATGGAATTTTACATACTCTAGGTATTCGTAGAAAATACGGTATACGTATATATTTTAGAAATGTGTACATGATTAGTTGTTGTATGAATATATGTTATATGGATAAAATACTGATTTGGCGAAAGGATTCGCCCTAATACATGTTATGCTAATATACACTATGTATGTAGAAATAGTGTATTGTAGAAAATACCGTATACGTATATATTTTGGAAGTGTGTTGGACATGATTATTTGTGGTATGAATATATGATATGTGAATAAAATACTTATTTGGCGAAAGGATTCGCCTTAATACATGTTTGCTAACATACACTAAGTATGTTGTAATAGTGTATTCTAAGTGTTGTGAAAATGACTGAATGAGTATAGAATTCTCATTCATGCTCACCATGACTAATTGTCATGGATAATTGATTGTTGTATTAGCGATACCCCTTTGACGAAAGGATTTGCCCTAAATCACGCCATGGCCAATACACACTATATATGCTAAAATGTGTGGCCCAAGTGTTTGTGAAATAACTGAATGAATATGGAACTGGATTCCTGCTTGCCATGACTATCCGTCGTGGGTGTATACGTGTTATGATTGGGGTAACTCCCTAGTGAAAGGATTTGGCCTTATACCTATGTGATTAACATATGTCATGTATGTTGATACATGTATTTTAAAGTGTTTGTTGAATGTCTGAATGAGTAGTAGTAGTTAGAAATTGTAATGTTTAAGGGTGTTGAGATATGATTCTCAACTCCTTTAATTATGTGTATGATTTCCTTGGATAGCTGTGTGATTAGGAATTGAATATGTACAAACTCATGCTTGTGTTGTGCTTCATAACATGCTCAACTGATTGTATGATTTTATCTATGTAATGCATATGTTTAAATTCATGTTTACGTTGTATGATCCGTCATGGGTGATGGGGGAGTGGGAGCAACGAAGGCGCATGACAGGAAGAAACTGACAGCCCCAAACAGATAATATCAGACTTTGATTGTATGATTTGAACCTTGAGCCATTACTGCTTTACTATTTGAAATTGATTGTGTTGGGGCTATGATTATAGTCCAGACAATCGGTACCAGAATTGAATTCGTGGCTGTGATTCATTTGCTACGTGTGATGTGTTCGACGAACTCGAGTCGTACTTCGGTTGGCGATAGTGGTTGGCCACGCGAAGTGCTTATGCACTTCATGTCGTTCAATTTGTTGTGCGCTCGAGCTAGCCGAGCTCGTCAGGCAACCCGATCTGTCTTATGTATGTTCACCATATTTGGACGCTACTGCTTGAACCTAGGGTACCAAACTTACCAGTGGAATCCCTTTTAACCATGGTACTTCGATCCGCTAAGACTCATGAGCTGGGCATGGTGGGATGGGATACCGTGGTCGAACTGTCGGCCTACGCTGGGGCCACATGCCTCCCCGTAGTGACCAGTGAGCAACCAAACTCGTGAGCCGATTACGGTGGTATGGGACACTATATTCGTGCTGTCGGCCTACATTGATAAGGTGATGGGGGAGTGGTGTAACCTTTGTGCGTAACAGCCCTGGCAGCCCTTTGTAGTGACCTCGAGCATACTCTGAAATTGCGGTGAGCCTTAAAGTTTCACCGCGGTGTATAGAGTATGAACTAGGCCTATTTCTGTATAGTGATGAATCGTTAAAGAGGTGATGGGAGAGCGGTGTAACCTTTGTGCGTAACAGCCCTGACAGCCTTTGCAGTGACCTAGAAAACACACCATCGTCTCAGATTAACTAGGACTGACGACCCTAGAATGGATCATGTTGGGAATGATACAAGGGAGGTACCTTAGTTTTCCAATCCTGCTGTTTGAAATGGACTAATAAATACTCGATAATCATGCTCTCATGCATTGCATGTGCTTGGAAGATGTGGAGCACTGAGGGATGAAAGCATGCTGCGAACGTGAGATGGTGTGCCGAGGGAGGGTGTGGTGTGGTGAGGGCATACATCATGACTGCATCCATACTTGCATTAATAAGAGTAGTTAGGAGTGTTTGATTATACTGCTTTATCATTACTGCTTGACTGAGTCGATAACGTGTTAACCTATGCTTTATTGTTCTACTGAATTAGCTACTCACTCCCACGTTACGGGACGGTGTTATACATACCAACCAGATTTGTTGAGTTTCAGGTGATGGCGATGCTTATGAAGCAGAGCCGGACTACTATGATGTTGAGGTGGAGCTCTCCTACATGTAGCTCTCTGACAGGTCTATGAAGACCTGGTATTGTATTGGCGGGGCTATGGTACTTGGAATAGAAGACATTACACTTACACATTTGGTATATTTTAGAAATGTACTTGAATTTTATTAACCTGGTAATGTTATTACACTCTAGAGACTCACCACAGTTTTTATATATTTTATATATCTATCACAGTCTTCCGCTTGCTAATTCACTGTCTCTAGAGTATGATATTCTGTTTTGGCTTAATCTCACTCATGTGCAATGCACTAATACAGACAACATTCAAACATCATTATCTATGTTGCATAAGTAATGTTCTGGAAACTCGAGAGTTGAGTTACTACTCGACCCTTGATTTTTCGGGATGTTACAGTGGTGTACGAATCAGGAAAAATGATTCTGTCCAAGAATGAGAATTTTATCATAAAGAGATATGCTTGTAACGGGATGGTCAAGTTTTCTCTGAATAAAAGTAGCACTTCTGCGTATAGGTTGAGTCCGTTGGACTGTAGCATGATAGACTAGCCCATATAGGGTATAGTACTTTGAAGTTCATGACTAAGAATAGTTTAATCTCATACACAGATAATAAAACTGATAAATGTGAACTGTGCATACGATTCAAAATGACGAAGAAATATTTTCCAAGTGTTGAAAGATCGTCTCAAATATTGGTTCTTGTGCACAGTGATATCTGTGAATTAAACGACATTCTTACTCGTGGAGGCAAAAAGTATTTCATAACCTTTATTGATGATGTGTATGTGTACCTATTAAAGAGCAAAGATGAAGCATTGAACATGTTTAAAATATATAAAGCAAAAGTAGAGAATCAACTAAATAAGAAAATAAAAATTCTCCATAGCGATAGATAAGGAGAATACTTCTCCAATGAATTCGATAACTTTTGTGAAGAACATGAACTAATACATCAATGTACTACACTATACACACCTCAACAAAACGGAATAGCTGAAAGAAAGAATATAACATTAGTGGAGATGGTCAACTCAATGCTAAAAGAGCAAAGTTGCCACTAAGTCTATACAGTGAGGCACTGCTTACAGCGTGCCATATACTAAACAGAATTTCGTCTAAAAAATATAAAATATCTTCATATGAAACATGGAGATGTAGAAAACTTAACCTAGGATATCTAAAAGTGTGGGGGTGTCTTGCATATTGTAGAACCCCTGATCCAAAAAGAACTAAGTTAGGACTCAAAGCTATTAAGTGCGCCTTCATAGGGTATATACAAAATAGTAAAACTTATAGACTTTTAAATCTAGAGTCTAATACAATAATAAAATTAAGAGATGTTGAGTTCTTTGAGAACTCACTATCTTTGGAGTCAAAGGATAATGAAGCCTAAACTTCTGATAGAGAACCAGATAGCACAGGTCCACAAATAATGGAAGCTTCTGTTGAACCTCGTAAGAATCAAAGGACAATAATAGAGAAGAGTCTAGGAGATGACTACATAGACTCACAATACGTTATTTTCCATCTTTTAGAAGGAGATAGAGAAAATATTATAAGAAAAATACGTATAGTAATGACTATAGAAGATGATCCTAAAACATATAAAGAGGTTATATCCTCTAGAGACTTTGCTTTCAGGAAAGAAGATATAAACGATTAAATGGAATGCATAATTTCAAATCAAACACGGGAACTAGTAAACTTACCTCTAAGTTCTAGACCCATAGGTTATAAGTAGATATTTAGAAAGAAATATCACACTGATGGGACTATCCAAACCTTTAAAGCTCGATTAGTAGCTAATGGTTTTAGACAAAAAGAAGGAATAAATTATTTTGACACATACTCTCATGTAGCTAAGATAACATCCATTAGGATATTATTTATGCTAACTTTCATACATCATCTTCACATCCATCAAATGGATGTAAAGACCGCATTCCTAAATGGTGACCTTAATGAGCAGGTATACATGGAACAACCTTAAGGATTCATTCTACCAGAAAATGAAAATAAAGTATGTAGATTAAGCAAATCTCTGTATGGATTAAAACAAGCACCAAACAATCGCATGAGAAGTTTGATTCCAAAATACTATCTTATGGTTTCATGCATAATGTAGCTGATAAATGCATATATTCTAAAGTAGATGGTAGCTGCATGATTATTATTTATTTGTATGTTGATGACATGTTAATAATAAGTAATAAAATAGAAGGTGTAATTGCAACGAAGAGGTTTTTATCTTCCGTATTCAAAATGAAGGATCTTGAACAAGTCGATACTATCCTAGGTATAAAAGTTAAAAAATATTGTGGGGGTTATGCTTTGTGTCAATCTCATTATATTAAGAAGATGTAACACCCCAAATCTTAAAGATCCGAGTACACGACCCGTTTCCCAAAAGCCCGAGTGTTAACCTTAAAGGATGGTCAAA
>JAJHSJ010002709.1:0-39446 GCA_021015155.1 Magnolia officinalis | reverse complement strand
CCAATGTCTAGACCGAGTGGGTGCATGAACCCAAGTGCCGATTATCAGAAGGTCGCACTTTCCACTGTCCTGGTTGGTTGGAAGGGGGTGCGGCCTTACCCACCCGAGAGGAGGGGCAAAGCTAGGTTGAGTTTGACTAGCTCGAGGAATAGGTCCACTATCGACGAGCTGGGCCCGATATTGGCAGGTGGATAATGAGGTCTCTTCCACTCACCTTGTTGCTCGCGATGGGGCAAAAATTTGGTTCAAAGTGCACTAGACCCTGGTAATATTCCAGAGTTAAGTTATATTGATATGTGGACTCAAATGAGGATGAGGATTGGTATGCTTGAGTTGCATCTTGTATCGCATGACCTTAGTATGGCCGAACATCATGCATGCCCTACATCGCATGGCCTTAGTACGACCAATAGTGTTCATGGATTCTTCAAAATGTTCCGTATTACTCTGATACTGATTAATTGTATTACTACCTTGCGCACATACTATTGTATTACTACCTTACGCACATACTTTCACTACCCTCTAAGATTTTCATAAGCTTATACATGATCGTTGCGTGTAGGTGACATTGGATCGTAGTAGCGTTGAGGCTAGAGTGTGTGGCAGATCATTTTGGAGCTTTTGTCTATCATCATTGTAGTTCCCTTTACGCTCATTGTGCTTATAAATTTTTTATCATAGTAGAAATGTGATAGAGTTTTTGGTTGTTTGTGGGTTATGCCTTTGGTTATGCTTATTATGAATCAAACTGACGTTGGAAATCCTCCTCGTAGCATCCCAGGATCGGAACCTAACGAATGCGCACTAGGTGCCGAGAATGAGGTACAACGGAGGTTGTTAGCACCCGATTGGGAATTTTTGAGCCCGACTTCCGAGTTTGGGGTGTGACAAAAGTTGGTATCAGAGCATAACTTGGGAATAATTAAAATAACATTACATGTCTGCTAGGAATGATTAAGTCCTGAGTTCTGATAGCTTAGCGATCTTTTATTACAGACCCTTAATGTGTGTGCCTTCAAAAGTTTTCAAAGTTGATAGGCGCCTTCGATCTTTCCTGTAGGACATGCCGCCCATGAGAGTGACCCAATCAACTCCCACTCCACCATCTGAGCCTCCTGCAACTCCCGCCCTACCACCTGCTACTCCTACCCTACTACCTACGATCCCCACTCCACCGCTAGAGATTTTGACTCCCCGGCCTGAGGATGTCGTTCCTCTACCAGAGACCGATGCGGATACGACCGTACCTATGAGTGCTTCCCAGTTATAGCAGATATTGCAAGCTGTGACGACCGCCCTTTAGGGGCAAGGCAGGTACCCAGTTATTTCGCCAGCCCAGGCAGAGCAGGAGTGCGCGAGCGAGAGTTTCGACAACTCGATCCCCTACTTTTCCAGTGCGAGCCAGACCCGACTGTAGCTGGGAGGTGGCGCTCCGATGTGGAGAAGATATTTGATACGACAGGATGTATAACCTAGTGACGAGTCCAATTAACAGTATTTCTTCTCCATGGTGAGGCTAAGCATTGGTGAACATCAGTCTCCCGAACAGCAGGCGCCAATTTTGTGTGGACCTAGGAGGATTTTGTTGATTGGTTTGACCGACAGAATTTTCCTGTTCACATTCGATGACAACGAGCGTTGGAGTTCGAGGTCCAGGTGCAAGGTGATATGACGGTGGCTCAGTATGCGGCTTATTTTCTAGCGTTGTCCAAATTTGCACCTTATTTGGTAGATGATGAGGGGTGAAGGGCCCGCCATTTTGAGGACAATTTATGTTACGGTCTTCGAGGTTGTGTTATTGGGCATGAGCTCTGACTTTTGAGGGGGTGGAACGGAAGGCCAGATTTTTGAGGCCGAATGGTTGGTTCTCAGTCTGATCACGGTCAGAGGAGAGACTGGAAGAGACAGGCTCCTTCCGAAGACTCCCACCAACATCGAACATAGTAGAGGCGCACAGGTCGCCCAACCTTCCGAACACCAGCAGCACATCCAGTACCACCTCCAAGGCAGTTCACTGGCACCTGTTTTGGGTGCGGTGCGACGGGGCACCGTATGTGGGAGTGTCCTCACCCCCAACAGCAGCAGCAGTCTAGAGGTCCACAGCAGCATCCACCACAGCAGCAGCAGAGACCTCCCACAGCAGCCTCCACCATCGAGGCTACCTCAACAGTAGCATCAGCACCAGCCTCCAAGGCCGCTGCAGTTTCAACCGCCATAGCGACAGCAGCAGCGACACGCTCAGAGGGGACATGCACCTCCCCAGCCGACTCAGGCTAGGTTCTACATGGCCCAACAGGATCCTCAGTCATCTAGAGGGGTCGTCGAGGGTATAATTTTAGTCTTTGCATGCATTGCACGTGTGTTATTTGATTCTGGTTCATCGCATTCCTTTGTGGCCGAGAGTTTCTACCGATCGATTGGTTTGTCGTTGGAATCTGCTAGTGAGGGCTTGTCGGTAACAACTCCCTTGGGGAAGACTGCAGTGTTGGGCCGATTTTACTTGTCTTACCCCATTCTAGTTAGGGATACCTTTTTGCCTGCCGATTTGTTTGCATTGCTGATGTCCAAGTTCGATGTCATCCTGGGTATGGATTGGCTTGCTTAGTACTATGCTATATTGGACTACTTCGCAAGGACAGTCACGTTTTGTATACCCAGCTTGCCACAGTTCCAGTTCATTGCTGAGCCCAGAGGAGAGCCGTTGTCTTGTATGATGTCGTGTGTCATAAAGGAGCCCATAGTGGTGAGCATCGACCAGTTGTCTGTGGTTTGCAATTTTTCTGATGTGTTCCAGATTAATCTCGTGCCCGGTACCGCACCTATTTCAAAGGCCCCGTATCGTATGTCACCGTTGGAGTTGCACGAGTTGGGGTTTATCCGTCCGAGCAGTTCATTGTGGGGAGCGCCGACACTTTTCGTGAAGAAGAAGGATGGCTCATTGAGGCTCTACGTGACTATCGCGAACTCGACAAGGTCACGATCAAGAACAAATACCCGCTCCCGAGGATTGATGAATTGTTTGAGTTGCCGCAGGGTGCACAATTCTTTTCGAAGATTGACCCACGTTACGGTTACCATCAGATTCGGGTCTGAGAGGAGGATATTCCGAAGACGGCTTTCAGGACGCGTTATGGTCATTTTGAGTTCCAGGTCATGTCCTTCGGACCGACCAATGCGCCCGCAGTATTCATGCAGTTGATGAATGAGGTCTTCCGCCCATTTCTCAATCAGTTTGTTGTAGTGTTCATCAACGACATCCGAATTTATTCGAGGACCCATGAGGAGCATGTTCAACATCTGGAGGTTACCTTGCTGACCCTCCGCACACACCAGCTGTATGCGAAGCTGGAAATGTGCGAGTTCTGGCAGGATGAGGTGAAGTTCCTTGGTCACGTGGTGATGAGGGAGGGTGTCACAGTGAACCTCTCGAAGGTTGAGGCAGTGCATCAGTAGACTAACCCACGAATGCGTCTAAGAAGTGCAGTTTCCTTGGTTTGGTAGGCTACTACCAACGTTTCATTGAGGGCTTCTCTTGTATTACACCTCCACTGACCAGGTTGACTCAGAAGGGCGCAAAGTTTATTTGAAGCGATGCCTGTGAGTGAGCATTTATGGAGTTGAAGGACCGCCTCACGTCCGCTCTTGTCCTCACTCTTCCCTCTGGGAGTGATGGATTTATTCTATTTACCGATGTCTCACATATTCGATTGGGTGCTATCTTGATGCAGCACGGGAGACCAGTGGCCTTCGCATCTCGTCAGCTCAAGGTCCATGAGCTGAACTACCCCACGCATGATTTGGTGCTGGCTGCGGTTGTCTTCACACTGAAGGTGCGGAGGCACTATCTCTATGGGCTTGGGTTCGAGCTCTTTTCTGACCACAAGATCTTGAAGTACCTCTTCTCACTGTCTGAGTTGAACATGAGGCAGAGGTGCTGGATGGAGCTCCTTAAGGACTATGACTTCGATCTTCAGTACCACCCGGACAAGGCAAACATGGTGGTAGATGCCCTCATCCGTCAGCCACGTGGCCTGGAGGCACATATGATGGTCTGGGAGTGGAGGATGCTTGAGGATATAATAGAGTATGATTTTGAGTTCTGCCTACAGTCTTCTATCGTGCAGTTATCGAGCTTGTCGATTCAACCCTCTTGTTGCAAGGGTGATCGAAGCTCAGCAGGCTGATGAGTCGTTGCAGAGTTATGTGGCTAAGGTGGCATCTGAGAGTCAGGCAGATTGGTAGATAGGTTCTGATGGTGGACTTCGCTTCAGAGGTCAATTATGTGTCCAATATATTCTTGAGTTGCGCAAAAATCTTATGACCGATGCACATTGATCACGGTTTTCTATCCACCCTGGCTCGACGAAGATGTACCGTGACATGAGGCGACAGTATTTTTGGGTCGGGATGAAGAGCCAAATCGCTATTTTTGTGGCCGAGTGTGACATGTGCCAGCGTGTCAAGGCCGATTATCAGAGACCCCTTGGTCTATTACAGTCGTTGAGTGTCTCGATGTGGAAGTGGGAGCACATCTAGACGGATTTTATTATGGGCGTGCCGAGGACTCAACGCGGTCATGACGCCATCTGGGTTATTGTGGATCGTCTGATGAAGTCGGCACATTTCCTTACGATGCGTGTGATTTGGTCTATGGACTGGCTTGCGATGTTATTTATCGAGGATATTGTGAGACTGCATGGCGTTCCAGTCTCAATCATTTCTGACCGAGACCCGAGGTTTACGTCTCAGTTTTGCGAGAGCTTCCAGAGAGTGATGGGGACTGATTTGCAACTCAGCACCGCGTACCATCCGCAGATTGATGGCCAGAGCCAGAGGGTCAACCAGATCTGTGAGGAAATGCTTCGGGCCTACCCGATTGATTTTGAGGGTAGCTAGGATGAGCATATGTGATTGGCTGAGTTCGCGTACAACAACATCTATCAGGCAACCATCAACATGACTCTTTTTGAGGTACTATATGGCAAACCGCATAGATCTCTGAGTTGTTGGACCGAGGTTGGAGAACGTCGTCTCCTAGGTCCCGAGCTTGTGCAGCAGACGTTAGAGGCTATCGATATCATCAGGCAAAGGATACGCATAGCTCAGAGCCGGAAGAAGAGTTTTGCTGATCACCAGTGTCATCCCTTAGAGTTTGCTGTAAGGGACCATGTGTATCTCATGTTCTCGCCCATGAAGGGTGTAGTTCGATTTGGAGCGATGGGCAAGCTTGCCCTGAAATTTATAGGACCTTTTGAGATCACTGGGAGCGTTGGTGCCATGGCCTATCAGCTTGCCTTTCCATCTCAGTTGTTTGGCGTCCACAACATTTTTCATATCTCTATGATGAGGAAGTGTGGGTCAGACATAGTTTCGTGAGGACGCTTATTACACTGAGTAGACAGTTCGTATCCTTGATCGAAAGGAGCAGGTCCTACGGACGAAGGTCATTCCGTTGGTGAACGTTCAGTGGGGTCACCATTCCATTGAGGAGGCTTCTTGGGAGCGCGAGGCTGAGATTCGAGAGCTCTATCCCCATCTCTTTGATGATTGATTATGTGTTGTATTTTATATGCTGTTTCTGAATTTATATGATGATGTTATGTTTCTTCTTCCCCATGAGTTTTGTCTAGTTGCGATGATTGTGTAAATTTTGAGGTTGAAATTTCTATTAGGTGGGGAGAGTTGTAAGTCCCGCATCATAGTCTGTATCATTCCGTAGGTTCCCGCGATCCTCCCTGTCAAATTTCGGCAACCCTCGACCTGTATCCAACGTTTGCGCACGATCCTAAGCCGAGTCCTGCCAACCTGAGTCGACTCAACCCGAGATGTGTACCCTAGCGACCGCATCATCACAAGTGTCTCGCGCGCCGAGGCGATACGTAGGCCAGGAGATGTAGGCCAGCGTTCAGTTCGAGAAAAATGTCAAGCGTGCGAATTCCGAGAGAATCTCTACAACATGTTACCTCAATCAATCAATATATCCCATCAAAAGACAAGTACATGTCAAGTACACCATCACCTCACACCCATCCCCAAGCAACGCTATAAGTCAACAATTTCTTACGCACCCCGTACCCTTCTTACACCATCTACCCCTAAAGTCAACAAAGTTCTTACACACCCATCACTCACCACATCCATCACTTCATCACCCATCTCTCTCTCTCTCTCTCTCTCTCTCTCTCTCTTTACAACCCTCTCTCTCTCTCATTTCTCAAACTCACTTTCCCAAGCAAGAAAAAAAGATCACATGTCTAAGCTCTTTCAAACCTTCAAGAGAGCTTTGTGTGTGGCCCACTTCCTACCCTCTCATCTCCTATCTCAACCATCCAAACTCCATCTCTTCTGTTAGGATCGAAGATAATGAGAAAAGGAAGTCAAGGGAGCAAGAAGAAGTGGACAGTGGGTGATCTTGGACCCACATTTCATTTTATTTTATGTTTTATGATTTAAGCGCCCATATATGGTGGGACCCACCTTGATGTATGCTTGTATCCAAGAAGGGCCCATAGTGGCGGGGCCCTTCCGTCATCTTCGATCTTTCTTTCTCTCATTCTCTCCCTCTCTCTCTTCATATGATCATGGCCCACCTATGATGTGTGTATTTTATCTATGCAATCCAACAGGTGGGCCACTTTGATCCCGATTCGGGGTTCGCATGACCGGACGATCATAGAGGCCCAGATAAAAAGGGAAAAATAAATACCAGCTTGATCCAAATCTAGTGGCCCACTACGTGGGACCACAATGATGAATGTGCTCCATTAAGCACCGTCTAGCTTACTGGACACTAGGTGGGCCACATCCTTGTGGGAACCACCATGATGCCTCTGATGTATCCATACCCGATGGGGTGTGGCTGCCAGTGAAGTGCGATCTGACGGTGGGACCCAGATCCATAGCTCACATGGTAGACTAAGTGAAAGATACATCATTTCAACGCTGAGGTCTTGGCATCGATTCCCTAGTACGGTGGCTACCAGTGAAGTGTGAACCGACAGTGGGGTCCGTGGGACCCACCACGTCCTCCACCCTTCTAGATGGGCCACACCGTGATGCATGTGGGACCCACCACACATATGGGGCCACCTTGGTGTATGTGTCCGTCGAGGCCATCCAGGGCCTAGACGTTGTGAATATTATATATATAATATTAATATATTATATTATATATGATATAGTATATTATATATTATATTATAATATATTTTAATATCTCATATTTAATGTTGTTGTGGGCCCTACGTGGGACCCATCTCTACCCTTTTAATGCAGAAAAGCTGCACTAGCGGCAGATATGGATTATATATATAGATATAATATTGTATATATATATGAGGGTGAACCCTACGTGGGACCCACTTCTGCCTCTTAACAGTAGCAAATGTTGCACGTACAACAGCTATGCATCTCCCCTATCCATGTTAGCAAGGTCTGTAGAACCTGTTGTGCTGCACGTGTGGGTGTAATCCACACCGTCCAGCTATGTGGACCCCATCGCTAGCTGTTGTATAGATAGCAGCAAATCCCGTGGGTCCCACCTATTCCGTCCACGTCGTCTATCTATAGGACCCACTATGATGCATGTGTTGTATCCAATCATCCAACCATTTAAGATATCATTTTATGGCATGAATAAAAGAATGGGTCAAATCTAAAGCTCAAGCGGACCCCACCATTGAAATTTTATGGGGACAGTGACATCCACCGTTCAAACTTCTAAGGGCCAAAGTAGTTTCCAATGAAGCTAATATTTGTTTTCACTCTATGTTAACTTATGAATAGGTCGGATCTCAAAATACATAAGGGTGGGCCCAACTTGATATACATGAGGCCCACCAGTGTGTCCTATTTGATATATATGAAGCCCGTTGGTGCGACCCATATAATGTGGCACGTGTTGTGGCCCACTTCACATATGAGGCCCATTGTGATGTATTCAAGGCCCATGGGCGAGGCCCATTGTGATGTATTCAAGGTACATGGGCGAGGCCCAGTGTGATGTATTTAAGGCCCATTTGACTTGGCCCATCTGATTCGCCCCATTTGAATCGACCCATTTGATTCGGCCCATTTGGCCGGCCTATTTGATCGGCCCAAATCATTCGGCCCAATGAGACGTATGTGAGGCCTTCGTGTGGGCCGAATGCGATGTATATGAGGCCCATTGCTATGTGAGATTCTACCATGATGTACGTGATGATGTTTTTGGCGGTCATGCCTTTGAGAGCAATGATTGTTTGACGTTTACATTGTAAGAGCAATGATGGTTAAATGTCCGCATTGTAACTCTCCCGATGGCCCATTGTTAGGCCCATACTTGTAGTGTGTAGGCCGTCTACGCTCATCTTCGTTACGAACATAATTCATCGCCATATAACATGTTTAGTATAGTTCCATGAATCATGCTCATACGCATCATATGTATGCTTGATATGAGAAGTAACTGATCATAGCATATGTCTTCGATCAGATTGTTTATGGGCTCCCGGATAGGCGGTGTTGCCCTACATGAGCGCTCGATATGCGCAGGATTGTTGCATAGCTAGATAGTGTGATTCACGCATTTCGCATTGTGTGACATGGTTACTGTATGCCCTAGCAACATAGAGGTCGTAGTCCCCACAGGCGTATAGTAGTTGGCAGGATTGGACACTAGAAATCTTGTTCCACATGGGGTGCTATAGATATCCCTGGGTGAAAGTCCCTAAACCCTTATGGTAACAGGAGGTTGTTCCAACGTCTAGACCGAGTGGGTGCATGAGCGCCAAGTACCGATTACCAGAAGGCTGCACTTTCCAATGTGTCGTGGTCGGTTGGAAGGGGGTACGGCCTTACCCTCCCGAGAGGAGGGGGCAAAGCTAGGCTGAGTTTGAGCAGCTCGAGAAATAAGTTTACTATCGACGAGCTAGGCCTGATATTAGTAGGTGGATAGTGAGGTCTCTTCCACTCACCTTGTTACGCACAATGGGGCAACAATTTGGTTCGGAGTGCACTGACCCCGATGATATTCCAGAGTTGAGATGTATTGATATGTGGACTCAGATGAGGATTTGTATGCTTGAGTTGCATCTTGCATCACATGACCTTAGTATAGCCGACATCGTTCATGCCTTGCATCGCATGGCCTTGGTACGGCCAATAGTGTTCATGGATTCTTTAGCATGTTCCACATTACTCTGATACTGCATAATTGTATTACTACCTTACTCACACACTTTCACCACCCTCTAAGGTTTCTATAAGCTTATGCACGATTGTTGCGTGCAGGTTACATTAGATCGTAGCAACGCTAAGGCAAGAGCGCGTGACAAATCATTTTGGAGCTTTTGTCAATCATTAATGTATTTCCCTTTACGCGCATTGTGCTTATAAATTTTTTATCATAGTGGAAATGTGATGGAGTTTTTGGTTGTTGTTTGTGAGTTATGCCTTTAGTTATGCTTATTATGAATCAAACTGACGTTGGAAGTCCTCCTCGTAACATCCCAGGATCAGAACCTGGTGAATGGGCCCTGGGAGCCAAGAATGGGGTACTACGGAGGCTGTCGACGCTGGATCCGGCTATTGAAAATTTTGTGAGCCCGACTTCCGAGTTTACACCTTGATAGGGGCCCAGTGAAGCTACCGGCTCCGTGAACACGGTTGAAATTACGCACAGGGTTGGCTGTAGTAACTCTCTAGAGTTCACGGGGCTCATAAGGCGACCTTTGGAGTACCAAATCTAGGGCCGCCAGTCCGTCAATGAGTAAGTTTAAGCCCTTCCTCACGAGTTAGTAGTGAAATCAAGCCAAAGATCTAGGGGGTCTTATGTGTGGTTGGCCTATCTATGGACATGGCCAAAGAGCTCACACTGCGGCCGATTTTCCTAGGTCGACATTCACGGGTGGGAATTTTCCTCCGTTCCTCGTAACGCTGTCGAAAGCTATATAGATGGCATCGGTTTCACGCATGACTGGCCGTTGAGGACTTTTTGGCCTTTTAGGATTTTAGTCGCTAGCTTCATCAGCTGCCCGCATGGGTATACGTACGATGGCCGTCACGGGCTTTTTAAGGCCACTAGCTTCTCATCGCTGCCCAAATGACAAAAATGATAGGCCTTAGGCGTAGTTGTCCATTTTAGCACTTGGTTAAGCTGCCTTAAAAGTACTAGTAGGTGGCTAGTGGTCATCATTGTCATGAGGATGATAGAGATATCTGCCTGAGATTGATAATACGTCACCACTTCTACTAATATCTTCAATGATGATCATATGTGTTGTTTATAATATATCAGCTTCGTGACGATATCAATTTTAACAGAATTTTACAGAACTCGGTTGATGATGACGATGGGCGACGATGGGCATTTTCTTTTTTTTTTTTCCAATACTTGCTGGTACATATTCTTGTCTTGACGTGCTCGCAAATTTCTTCTTTATTTATTCATCTGATAATACATAGTCGTGGTCTTGTTTATTGTTGCCCCCTTTTGGTACAGAATCGTTATTTTAATAATATTCTGGATCAAAATTAGTAATATCTTCAGGGGCGATATCTTTTGATGAAGCGAGCATTGACCGGTATGCTGATACCTTGTCCATCTTGATCCACAACTCTATATGCGCCATTGGAGTACACCTCCTTTATTATATATGGCCCATCCCATTTAGGCTCGAATTTGCCCCCTGTTCTGCGGGTGACCACTATAGGTCTTTTCAACATCAACACCATGTCCCCCTTTTTGAAAGAGCGATATTTAACTCGTTTATCAAAGGCGGCCGATATCCTTGCCTGATACGATTGCAATCGTTGTTGGGCTGCCAGGCGTTTCTCATCAAGCAGATTCAGCTCTTTCAACCTTATTTTTGCATTTCCATCATTTGTTATGGACTGATGTACTGCCACTCTGAGTGATGTTACTTGTATCTCGATCGGGATCACTGCTTCTACACCATAGACCATCGAATATGGTGTCGCTCTTGTTGTTGTCCAATGGGTAGTTCTGTATGCCCATAATGCTTCTTGTAACCTTTCATCCCAATCACGTGTAACACCCCATACTTTCTAGTACTCAAGTGTTACCATAAATGTATAAATAATGCAACCTAACTGTATACACTATGAAAATGTATGTACTTTGTGAAGATTTAAAACTTCATGCTAAAATGATATGTAAGTATTTAATGTATATAAGATATTATAAAAATAATATTATACTAAATAAACATAATGAATAATAATTTTACAACATATAATTGAATTATAAACATCAATGTAGTATTGAATATTTTTATAAAAACATGTATACCAAAAATTATTAGATATTTGAATAAACTTTCATATTATTTAACGATGTGATTTTAAATAAGATATTGTACAATTTGCATTCATATATATATATATGTATAATATGAGACCGTATATGATGATTTATATATTAATAAATATGTGATTAATAACATGTAAATAGTAGCAGGTGAATATTATAAATTGTATTTGTATATATGTATGAGTTTTTATTTCTTTATCTATTTCAATTACAAGTAAATCCATATTAATGATTAGTATTAGTTAATAATGCATGTTGAAGGCTTTAAATGGACCCTTGAACTATTTTAACCACTCACAATCAATTGTGGAATGATCTGACCATCGGATCGCCACAAGAGGCACTTAAAAACCTTTGCTCAATTAATACGACCCACCCAAACACTGGATTTGTCACACTTTCGGTCAAGATGGCCTATCTGAGCCATAGAATATCATTAGGTGGAGTGGATTTCTCATAAACATCATGACAGACCCCATGTTAGTGAGCGTGTATAGTGTAGGCAATGTACCCGCGGTACACTGGTCGGTCAGCGCACTCAAATCGGGCATTGACTCGATGGAATTCAAAAAAAAAAAAAAAAAGAGCACGGGATCCCTCCCGTTTTCGCTGTGCAGCGAGATGGACCGAGAGATGCCCACTTGGATGAGGTGTGGGCCATCTGTGGCCACTATGAATGGGATTCAGACCGTTGATCGGACCTATATGGTCCAAACGACCACGCCCACGACGCTCAGCCAAGCCCATGCAATCGTGCATGACTGTAGGCAAAGGACGGTAAGAAGACGCCGGCTGTCGATGCACTATGGCCCACTTCTAGCCACTATTTGAACGATCCGAACCCTCCATTGGATAGGGAGGCTCCGGACGACCAAGTCCATGCTAGTCATCTGAACCCATGCACACGCACATGCGTACAAGCGATGGGCGGTCTCGAGTGAATGACTGCAATCTCCAAGAAAGAAATGTTGTGGGGCCCTCCACGTCAACAATCCGCGTCCCCAAGAATCCCTCCATCTTAGCCATTCTTCCGAGCTTAAATCCAAGCTTTTAATCCACTGTCGGTTATGAGCAGGCATCCGTCTGTGGCAACAAAAGGCATGGGAGACATTTTCCGTTTCGGGAAAACCTCTTTGGCGTGATCTGAGCGCCTCCCTGAGCCACGCGAAATGATCTCCGCCGTCCGTTGTTGTCATGCCCCGGAATCCGGCACCTAGGTTGTAACGCCCTGAAATTCGGGGGTCAAGTATGAACTCAACTCCCGAGTTCCAACGCATCACTTATGCAACATACACAATGATGGTTAAATGTTGTCTGAGTTAGCGCAACAAACATGAATGAGATTATACCAAAACAGTAAATCATACTCCAGTTCAATTGTATAAAGGCAAGCGGAAGACTGAAATTTTATATTCAAAGTATGTAAAGTAACAAAATTTTATGAACTCCAGAGTATGAGTACTAACTGAGTACCAATATACATGTATTGTTTCTAAGTAAAAAAAAAATCAAAATGCGACTCCGTATGTAAGCCCTGGAATCCCCGCGATGCAGTCGGCCTAAGCAAAACCGTCAGAGTACTGCATAAGAGAGAATTCATCCTGATCCTCATCGAAGTCGGGCTCCGGCTCCTGAATCGAGGCGCCATCTACACCTGCGACAGAGTCTGGTGGGTTTTGCAAATACCGTCCCATAACGTGGGAGTGAGTAGCTAACTCAGTGGAACAATAAAGCATAGGTTAACATGTTATCAATTCAATCAAGCAGTAATGATAAAGCAGTACAACTTAAACAATTCTAACTACTCTTATTAAGTGCGCAAATGAAATGACATGATGTTGTATGCCCTTGCCAAACCACCCTCATGCGACATCATCTTACGTTCGTGAATGCTTAACTCCCTCAGTGAGCCACATCTACTAAGCACATGCGGTGCGATGATGATCATGAATACCGAGTTATTATTAGTCCATTCAAACAACAGTATTGGGAAACTAAGGTACCTCCCTTGTATCTTTCCCCAAACATGATCCATTCTAGGGTCGTCAATCCTAGTTAATCTCATACGACATTATGGTTTGAGAAGCGTAGTGAAGGCATCACAAAGGGCTCGTCAACCGTCAGCGCGGATACAGATCTCACCGTATGCGGCTCAATTGCTGGCCGTCAGCTCGAGTACAGGTCTCACCGTACTCGACTCAATCACTAGCCGTCAGCACGAGTACAGGTCTCACCGTGCTCGGCTCAACTCATACTCTAGTTGCTATGAAAGACTCGTCGCCAATCACAGACACTTGGAGTATACTCGAAGATACTATGAAGGACTCGTCGCCCGTCAGCACGAGCATAGGTCTCACCGTACTCGGCTCTCGCCGTAAGTATCGACAGCTCGAATACAGTGTCCCATACCACCGTATTCGGCTCACGAGTTTGGTTGCGCAATGGTCACTACGGGGAGGCACATGGCCCCAGCGTAGGCCGACAGCTCGACCACGGTGTCCCATACCACCATGCCCTGCTCATGCGTCTTAGCGGATCGAGGTACCATGGTTAACGGGATCGCCACTGGTAAGTTTAGTACCCTAGGTTCAAGCAGTAGCGACTAAACATGGTGAACACACATACACATATCGGTTTGCTTGACGAGCCTGACTAGCTCGAGCGCAACACAAGTTGGGCGATATGGAGCGCAAAAGCACTCCGTGTGGCCAACCACTATCACCAACCGAAGTACGACTCGGGTTCGCCAGACACATCCTTTGTGGCGACATGAATCTCAGCCACAATCTCAAGTCTGGTACCGAATGTTTGGACTATAGACATAGTCCCAAACTCAAACAGTTCTCATCAATAGCATGTGGCGTAAAGCATGATAAACAAGTAATACAAGCATGTTAGTAGGCATGTTATAAAGCATGAAATAAAACATGAAGTAAAGCATATTGTAAAGCATGTTGTGAAGCATGGTGTAAAGCACTATACAGATAGGGATACAATTACATACACATCGCAAGTGAGTGGTTATAGTGAACCACCACATGGAGGGAATCCTACATGTCTCTAAGGTAGTCGGAAATCCCATATCAGCGCCTATCTAAGACACTAACACACAAGCATGTACACACACAAGCATTTACACAAACACTTAGAGTACGCTATTCCAACATACATGACGTATGTTAGCAAAATGCGTATTACGGCTATTCTTTCGCCAAGAGGTTATTTTATCCGCGTATACCATATTCATACAACAAATAATCATGACAATTACACTTCCAAAATCTACACATAAGCGGTATTTCTAGAATACACAATTTCAACATACATAGCGTTTACAAGCGAACATATATTACGGCGATTCCTTTCGCCAAACTAGTATTTTATCCATGTATTGTACAATCATACATTAATTAAACATGTCAAACATTTTCCCGAAAAAAATACGTATACGGTATTTCTACGTATACCTATAGTATGTGAAATTCCATATTCTACAATGTTAATCGAAACAGGAAACGGAAAGCACTTTGTACATGTGCAATTGCATGCAGATCATGAATCTACCATTATCTGACATTGAAAGCGTTGAAAACCGTAACCTATGCACTTAAAGTCCTCACCTTTGCCCTTGGAATCCCAACAAATCAGCAAGGGTAGTAGAGCTTCCGTATACGGGAGTTTTCTAGCCTAAAGAGCGGAATCGGTTAGCCTTTACATAACCTACAATGAACCTACATCAAATCAGACCTAGGGTTAGGGTTTCTTACCTTCAAACGGAATGGATACCGCCGGAAAAACACCTAGAAAGGAGCGGTGTAGGCCGAGCGACAACCAAAAGCAGTAGGAGGAAGATCACCTACAAACTCCAAGCTCTTCTCTCTCTTTTTTCTCTCTCTCTAGGGTTTTTCTCCCAAATTCGTAAGGCTGTGAGAGGGGCTGTTCTAAGCTCCTTTTATAGCCAAAAACATCCCCCAAATAGACTCAGGTTCAAGGGTTACTGCTAATATAGGATATTCGTCACTTTTCCAGCTCAAAAGAGAGGTTCTGGTGGCCCTCCTTGAGCCAAACGTCAGACTTAAGCTCACCACACATGGATCTATGTGGGATTACGTTTTCGAACCGATCGGATTCCCAGATCGCACGTGGCAGACCACTTTTAGTTCAACGGTCAGTGGGCTACGATCGGAAATTCCAAGTACATGTAAATGTTCCTGAAATTTTTCTTAATCCGAGGGTGTAATTTGATCTGATTCTGACAGTCAGGTTGCTTAATACTGACGCGCAAGCGAATGGTGCCAGATCACTATTCCTGATATTTATTTTGGGATGGGAATAGTGTTTTTCACACTCCCTCGCTCCGGATCGAAACGAATGGCCGTGGGACATCGGCTGGACCTGATTTTTGAGATGATTGTCAAGCCCAGTGAGGCAGTCCTAGTTCCTTAGCTTCGTGTTAATCGGACTCCCGATGTGCGATCTAGACCTAATACGAAGTTTCGTTTCATTCCCGAGAGCAGACGGGAAATGAGTTTGGTTTTAAACTTTAGGGTAACCTAGAGTCACAGATTCTGCAAGTTTTGGGTCTTGCAGATCGTATTTAAAGCGATCCCAACGGATTTCATGGCTAACCAAGTTTAGTACTTAGTTAACTTTGTTAAATTTCTAAAGGATTTAATCCTAATTGATTTCTGGTCGAGGTGGTACTCGAGCCAATGTACGGAAATTTACGGGTCGTTACATGGGTATATCCGACCCCGATTCCGTACCCAAAGGCATGACTTATATTTTGTATGTTTACATTTCACAATCCACATATATATTGACAAAATAATCTCATTCATAAAATATAACAATCCTGAAATTTAATTATTAAACATTTATTTAAAGAAGAATAAAATGTCCATGTTTCCGACTATTCAAGATTATCATCAAACACATGTCATCGTCATGTTATCATATTATACTTAATGTTCATTACACTTATTTAAAAAATGGTAAATAAATAAAAATAAATAAAAGAAAATCGCTTTAAGCTCCTCCATGAGATCCCGATCCTGAAATTTTAAAATCCCAACAGGGTAAGCTGCGAAGCCTAGTGAGTAATCTTAACACAGGTTTCAAAATAATCTCATGTAATATGAATAAAATGTATAAAAAATACAATAGATATTTAGGCAAAACAACAAATGAGGAGAGTTAATAAACAAAATGTTTCAATGTAAATTCAAGGAAAAATGAATGAATGAAATCAACATATGTTACACTCCATAATAACATGTGCGGTTTACTCTTTTTAACACCAGGGTCAGTTTATACCGGTTGGCCAACACCCGCGCCAATACAACAACTAGTCTGGCAATGGGAACCTCTTGCATGACATGCTCACCCATCCAAAAGGCACTTGGTGAAGGACTCATTTGTACGTTAGCTGGTTAGACTACTACCCTACCAAACCTGACAGTGGGAACCTTTTGCAATCCTGACATGCTCACCCACTCAAAGGGTACGGTAGAGGTTCCAAAAGGTACCAGTTGGGTTTCTGGGACTTTCAGCCCAAGGGTCTTGATCGCCCCACCTATTTATGCTTTAGGGATTTTCAACCCAGAGGACTTGATCGCCTCACCTATTTTCTGGTGTTCTAAAAACTGTTCGAAGTATATATAATTTTAATATTTCATGAGAAAAATATTTCTAAGGACAAATTGTTTCTAATCATTGTAGATTTTTTATACATGATTTAAAGTTCTTATGTGAAAATATATTTATGTAATGCAATTCGTCATGTCTGATTCGATAGTCTGGAAAATTATATTGAACTTGAAGTTTTTAAAAATGATGCTCTAAATTTTGATTTTCTTAAAATTACAAAAAAATAAAAATAATAATAATAGAATTATTAATGCATGGGTAAACAATAATATCAATTTAAAGTTGATTCACAGCTTACTAATTAAAATAAAGGGTCACAACTTACTAATTAAAATAAAGGGAACTACAAAAAATCATGTTGAATAAACGCAACAAACTATGAATCAAATAAATAAATCAATAAGAGAAAAATGCACAATTATTGAATTATTTGCATAATAATAAAAATAAAGGAAACCAAGTGGAATATAAGAAAATAAATAAAGAAAAAATATCAAGTGAGAGAAACTCACTTTTTCTTTAAAAATATTTTCTTTTCTTTTTCTTTTCTTTTTCTTCCTCTCTTCCTTTTTCTCTCTCCCCCTTTCTTTCTTCCTTTTTCTCTCTCTTCTCTCTTTCCAACGTAATGTCCAGCATTATTATTATTATTATTATTATTTTTTCTCTCTTCCCTCTCTCACTTCTCTCTCTCCTCACTCTTCTCACGTCACACCACATCCCACTTCTCTTTCTTTGTTCCTTATTTATATTGATAACATCACGTGTACTATTAATGCACTTTTAAAATTTCAGTTTTCTTTCCTTTTTTAATCTTTGTACATCACGTTTTTTTTTAAAAATAAATAAATAAATAAATCTCTCTCTTTTGATTTACACCACGTGCACAAGTCTAAACACTTCCGTTATGCTATTCTTTTCATCACGTTTTTTCTTTTTTTTTTTTTTTTTTTTTTTTTTTTTTTTTTCAATGTGGGCTGGTTAAATGCACATATGTTGCATGCATCTTATGTGCACCGCATGCATGTGACACATGTATGTGTAAGTGTAACGACCTGAAAATTTCCGTACATTGGGCCGAGTACCACCTCGACCAGAAATCACATAGGATTAAATCCTTTAGAAATTTAACAAAGTTAACTAAGTGCTAAACTCGGTAAATCATGAAATCCGTTGGGATCGCTTTAAATACGATCTGCAAGACCCAAAACTTGCAGAATTGGTGACTCTAGGTTACCCTAAAGTCTAGAGCCAAACTCATTACCCGTCTGCTCTCGGGACTGAAACGAAACTTCGTATGAGGTCTAGATCGCACATCGGGAGTCCGATTAACACGAAGCTAAGGAACCAGGACCGCCCCACTGGGCTTGACAATCATCTCAAAAATCAGATGATTCCGATGTCCCACGGCCATTATTTTCACTCCGGAGCGAGGGAGTGTGAAAAACACTATTTCCATTCAAGAGAAAATATCTGGAATAGTCATCTGGCACCTTTCGGTTGCACGTCAGTATTAAGCAACCTGACCGTCGGAATCAGACCAAATTACACCCTCGGATTAAGAAAAATTTCAGGAACATTTACATGTACTCAGAAATTCCGATCGTGGCCCACGGACCGTTGAACTGAGAGTGGTCCGCCACGTGCGATCTGGGAATCCGATCGAGCCGAAAACGTAATCCCACGTGGATCCGCAGTGGGTGAGCTTAAGTCTGACGTTTGGCTCAAAGAGGGCTACCAGAACACCCCTTTTGAGCTTGGAAAGTGGCGAAATGCCTATGTAAGCAGTTACCCTTGAACCTGAGTCTGTTTTGGGAAGGTTTGTGGCTATAAAAGGGGCTTAGAACAGCCCCTCTCACAGCCATACGAATTTGGGTTAAAACCCTAAGAGAGAAAGAGAGAAAAGAGAGAGAACTTGTGGAGATCGAAGCCGATCTTCCTCCTGCTGCTTCCACCTCTCCCACGGCCTACACCGCGCTATTCCAAGAGGTTTCCCGGCGGTTTCCACGCCATTTGAAGGTAAGAAACCCTAACCCTAGGTCTGATTTGAGCCTAATTAGTGATAGGTTAAGGAAAGACTAATCGAATGCGATCTTTAGGCTAAGAAACTCCCGTATACGGAAGCACCAACCTTCTTGCTGATTCGTTGGAATTCCAAGGGCTGAGGTGAGGACTTTAAGCGTATAAGTTACGGTTTTCAACGCTTTCAATGGTAGATAATGATAAATTCATGATCTGTATGCAAATGCACATGTACAAAGTGCTTTCCGTTTCCTGTTTCGATTAGCGATAAAGATTATGGAATTTTACATACTCTTGATATACGTAGAAATACCGTATACGTATTTTTGTTGAGAAAATGTTTGACATGTTTATTTAATGTTTGATTATATCATGTGTGGATAAAATACTAGTTCGGCGAAAGAGATCGCAAAAATATATGTTCATGTGTAAATGCCATGTATGTCGAAATTGCGTATTCTAGAAATCCCGCATGCGTGCGGATTTTGGATATGTAATTGTAATGATTATTTGTTGTATGAATACGATATACGCGGGAAAAATACTCCCGGGGCTTAGGGACAGCCCAATCACGAACTTGCCTAACATACGTCATGTATGTTGGAAATGTGTATTCTAAGTGTTTGTGTATGTGCATGTAGGTGTACATGTGCATGTACTAGTGCCTTAGATAGGCGCTGATATGGATTCTCCAACTCCCTTAGAGATATGTAGGATCCCCTCCATGCGGTGGTTCACCGCAACCACTTAATTGCAGTGCACACACAATTCTATCCCTATGGGGATAGTGCTGTAGTACATGCATTACAATATGCTTTATAACATGCTTCTCAACATGCCTTGTAACATGCTTACTCCATGTCTTACTTTATGCTTTATAACATGCCGACTAACATGCTTGTATTGCTTGTTTACCATGCTTTACTTCACATGCTAGCGATGAAAACTGTTTGAGTTTGGGACTATGTTTATAGTCCAAACACTCGGTACCAGACTTGTGATTGTGGCTGAGATTCATGTCGCCACAAAGGACGGGTCCGGCGAACCCGAGTCGTACTTCGGTTGGCGATAGTGGTTGGCCACGCGGAGTGCTTTTGCGCTCCATATCGCTCAACTTGTGGTGCGCTCGAGCTAGTCAGGCTCGCCACTTGAACCGAAGTGTAGTTGTGTGTTCACCTTGTTTGGTCGCTACTGCTTGAACCTAGGGTACCAAACTTACCAGTGGTGATTCCTGTTTAACCATGGTACCTAGATCCGCTAAGACGCATGAGCCGGGCATGGTGGTATGGGACACCGTGGTCGAGCTGTCGGCCTATGCTGGGGCCATGTGCCTCCCCGTAGTGACCATTGCGCAACTATCTCGTGAGCCGAATACGGTGGTATGGGACACTGTATTCGAGCTGTCGATACTTCGGCGAGAGCCGAGTACGGTGAGATCTGTGCTCGTGCTGACGGGCGACGAGTCCTCCGTGGTATCATCGAGTGTACTTTAAGTATCTGTGATTGGCCACGAGCCTTTCACAGTAACTAGAGTGTGAGTTGAGCCGAGTACGGTGAGACCTGTACTTGAGCTGACGGCTAGTGATTGAGCCGAGTACGGTGAGACCTGTACTCGAGCTGACGGCCAGCAATTGAGCCGCATACGGTGAGATCTGTATCCGCGCTGACGGGTGACGAACCTGTTGTGATGCCATCACTAAGCTTCTCAAACCATAACATCGTATGAGAATAACTAGGACTGACGACCCTAGAATGGATCATGTTGGGAATGATACAAGGGAGGTACCTTAGTTTTCCAATACTGCTGATTGAAATGGACTAATAATAACTTGGCAATCACGAGCATCATCGCACCGCATGTGCTTTGTAGATGTGGCGCACTGAGGGAGTTAAGCATTCGCGAACGTAAGATGATGTCGCTTGAGGGTGGTTTGGCAAGGGCATACAGCATCATGTCATATCATTTTTGCATTTAACAAGAGTAGTTAGAAATGCTTGATTTGTACTGCTTTATCATTACTGCTTGGTTGATTTGATAACATGTTAACTTATGCATTATTGTTCCACTGAGTTAGCTACTCACTCCCACGATACGGGACGGTGTTGTACACACCAACCAGACTCTGTTGCAGGATTAGAGGGCGCCTTGGTTCAGGAGCCAGAGCCCGACGTTGATGAGGACCAGGAGGAGTTCTCTTTCATGCAGTATTCTGACGGCTACGCCTAGGCCGGCTGCATCGCGGGACTTTTGGGGCCTCTTTTGAGGATGTATTTTGGGTTTTTTAATTTACAAACTTTACATGTATATTGGTGCTCAGCTAGTGCTCATACCCTGAAGTTCAGAAAATTTTGTTACTTTACATACTTGTATATAAAATTTCAGTCTTCCGCTGTTTTTAAATGCAATTGAACTGGGTATGAATTACTGTTTTGGTTTAATCTCATTCATGTTTATTGCGCTAACTCAGACAACATTTAACCGACATTGTGTATGTTGCATAAGTGATGCGTTGGAACTCGGGAGTTGAGTTCATACTCGACCCCCGAATTTCAGGGCGTTACAGTAAGCTATGAGGCATGCATGGGATACTTGTGTATGCGTGAGAGGTATGTATGTAATGTGTTTGTTGTATGTGTAGTTGTGATGTATTCAATTGTGCATAAGTGTATGATGTAGATGGATGGATGGATTAATAGATGGACGGATGGATGTATGGATAGATGAATGGATGTGCATGATGTGTTTGGTGCATGTGTGTGGTTGTGATGTATTTGATGGTACATGGATGATATAGATGGATGGATAAATGTATGGCTGGATGAGATCGTGGAGTGGACTTCGTGATGTACTTGTGGATTAGTGGTGAGATGGACGGTCAGTTTAGATGGATGGACGGTTTGATGGTTGTATCGTTGGATGGATTTATTAGTTAATGAACAGTTGAATCGGATATGTCCAAATCAATGGTTGAGATTGGACCAGTTGATCTTGTAGATCGATGGTCACATTGGACTAATTGGGTACGTGGATCAATGGTTAAATTTCGACGGTCAAGATTTATTTGGGTTATTACATTCTACCCTCCTTAAAAAAATTTCGTCCTCGAAGTTTATATACCTATAATGCGAACAAGTGAGGTTATTTCTCTTGGATCTCGGCCTCTCGTTCCAGAGAAGCCTCGTCCTCAGTATAGTGACTCCATTGAACCTTAACTAATGGTATAACTCTGGATCGAAGCACTTGGTCTTTCCGTTCAAGAATACGTACTGGTTGTTTGATATATGAAGCGTCTTCCCGGATCTCTAATGGTTGTCAGTCTATAACATGAGAAACGTCCCGCTCATATTTCCTTAACATCGACACATGGAAAACATCATGAATTCCAGACAACTGAGGCGGTAAAGCAAGTCTATATGCTACAACACTAACCCTCTCTAGAACCTCGAACAGACCTATATATCTTGGAGCCAACTTTCCCTTTTTACCGAACCTCATGACGCCTTTCATAGGGGAAATCTTTAAGAAAACGTGATCTCCAACTGCAAACTCTAGATTTCTTCTGCGATTGTCTGCATAACTCTTCTGACGACTTTGTGCTGCGCGCAAACAGTTTCTAATGATAAAAATCTTCTCTATTGTCTCTTGCACAATCTCTGGTCCAAGCAAACTACCTTCTCCAACTTCTGTCCAACAATTTGGAGATCTACAAGGCCTCCCGTACAAAGCCTCATATGGCGCCATGCCGATACTCGTCTGGTAGCTATTATTATAAGCGAACTCGATCAATGGTAAATGATCATCCCAACTCCCTTTGAAATCAAGCACGCAAGCTCGGAGCATGTCTTCAAGGATCTGATTCACTCGTTCAATCTGCCCGTCAGTCTGAGGGTGAAAAGTGGTGTTAAAATCAAGAGTGGTTCCCAATGCCTTATGTAAACTTCTTCAGAAATGAGACGTAAACCTGGAATCCCAATCGGATATGATAGATACACGCACTCCGTGCAGTCTAATTATTTCTTTAATATATAGTTTACATAATTCCTCTAGGGGATAGGTAGCACGTATAGGAATAAAATGTGCAGACTTAGTTAACCAGTCAACGATGACCCAAATTGTATCATGATTATTACGTGTCCGTGGAAATCCCATAATGAAACCCATGGATATGTGCTCCCACTTCCACTCGGAAATTGATAGTGGCTATAACATCCCTGATGGCTTCTGATGCTCTGCTTTCACCTGTTGACACGTGAGACATTTGGCCACAAAATCAGCGATCTCCCTCTTCATATTATTCCACCAATATTGCCTATTGATGAGGGTCAAATATTGCATAACGGACCCCGATTATTGTCCTATTTTATGATCATGATAATGCTTAAAGGAATATTTTAATCATGTTTTTGCCGCAGAGTGAAATCAAGAGCGTGGATTAAAAAGTGATATTAAAAGTGTGAATTTGACGCTCCGAAATTACCAGAGCTCGGGATGGACTCCAGAAAACCAATAATGAAGATTTTACACGCCTGGGATCTGAGGAAAGCAAGCCAAAGGAGCCCGAAAAGGGTCCAGAATGCAAGATCACATGGTTCCCGCCATCCGATCAGTTCGAAACTCCATACATGTGATGGGGGCCGCAAATTAACCGTACATATTAAATTTCATCTACTGAAGATCTCGGGAAGTGGGCCAACGGACAGATCAGCCCATTAAAACTCCAATTTGGGGGCCCACCTGACATCTGAAACTGCTTCAACTGGGTTTTTGCGGTTGAAATAATATGGGAAAAAGGATGGACGGTGAAGATTTCTCATACACATTATGGTGGACCCCAATCTATGGTGAGTGTACACCATATACAATAGTCGACCCGTGCACCGCATCAGCGCCCGGGTCAAACCAGCGTTGACCCGCGGCTTCTTAAAAAAAAACCAGATTTCTGCAAACAGCGTTCGCACGTCCGGAAATGGGTTTCAGTTGTGGACCCCACTCCTTATCCAAATGTCCAATCCGGACCGTCCATCAGGTCCAAATGAAGGCTCTCATCACTGCCTAGGTGGCCGAATTGCAAACGGTCATCCTGGGTGAAATCTAACCGTTCAAAAGCAGAATGGACGGCGGAGCAGAAATCAGTGGACCGCATCTATGGACACCACAAAACTGTCCCCTCCCGAACGGTTTTTCGAGAGGGATCCAATGAACGGAGTGGATTTCTCAAAATCACATCACAGTGGATCCCACCATCTTCACAGCGGAAGCAGCCGCGTCCGTGTTCCGCGTCAGCGTAACCGGCCGCTGGCCGTTTTTGCGAACGGCTGTGGGCCCCACAAGTAATCTTTCCGGACGATCCAAGCCGTTCATCTTGTAGACGGCCGCGAACACTACAAACCCATGCTGATATTCCACTCCCATGCGTACACATGTGCATGATACAGAGGCCACAAAAGGGCTGCCCTGCAACGTTCAAATCGGATCTTTCTGTATTTTCTTCTCTGGGCCGCATCAATGGATGTTCAAAACCCCCCATTCTTGACTGAAATTTCATCCTAAATCCAATGGACGGGGTGGATTCTCCAGAAAATACCTCTGTGGGGCCCACCGATCATGGCTGCGAAAATTTCCATTCCGTGTCTTGCTACAACTCTGCCACTTACTCCAGCCTTCCAACAGCTATAAAAGAGGAGTTTTTATACATGGAAAAGCATTCAGAACTATTCAGAACCAGGGAGGATCTCCAGATCCACAGCAAGAGAGAGAAGAAAGAGAAGAGAGAGAAGAAAGAAGAGAGAGAGAAATCGGTTTGATGTTTTCTTTTATGAATTTCTGTTTATCCATCTGTTAAATGGAATTTATGGGTAACTAATCTCTCAGCTAGGGCTGAGATGAAACCCCTAATTTGAATACCCTTTGTTCTATGTTAATTTTACTTTAATTAAGATTGATTTGTTTCTTTCCTTAGTGTGCTTGATTGTTTTAAATTCTATGCTTCTCCATCTATGAACTGGATCAGAGTCTATGGATGGATGTGGTCTGGATGCTTATTCTAGGTGCTTGTATTTGATCATGAACAGGTTCCTGTAGAGGAAGAAACAGGGTGCTTTACTGAACTGCATATTCCATATGCCCGATTTGGACATGGGATATGTTATTCATGGCATTGCTTAAAGGAATTAGACAATCTGTATGCCCGATTAAGGACACAGATTGTGCTTTCTCTAGATAAGTTGGATCAATCTAATTTAAGGTGAATTAACAGACAAAATAAAGGTTAGGATAATTAGGGGTGGATTCGAAGGTTCTAGTGCTCTCTCTAATTGAATTTTCTTCCTTATTCTCAATAGTTATTTTCCATAGAATTGTGTTAGTAAATTGCTCCATTATTTGTTGAATTAGTTAAGGAGAATTGTGAATTTGAATTGTGACGACCAGTCCTCGTGGGATTCGACCTCGATCTTACCGAGTTTATTACTACATCACAACCCTATACTTGGGGAGTGAACAAGTTTTTAGTTACCCATAAAGTCCATTAAACAAATGGAAAAATAAAGATAAAAAGCCATAAAAGAAAACATCAAACCGATTTCTCTCTCTCTTCTTTCTTCTCTCTCTTCTCTTTCTTCTCTCTCTTGCTGTGGATCTGGAGCTCCTCCCTGGTTCTGAATAGTTCTGAATGCTTTTCCATGTATAAAACTCCTCTTTTATAGCTGTTGGAAGGCTGGAGTAAGTGGTAGAGTTGTAGCAGGACACGGAATGGAAATTTTCGCAGCAATGATCGGTGGGCCCCACAGAGGTATTTTCTAGAGAATCCACCCCGTCCATTGGATTTAGGACGAAATTTCAGTCAAGAATGGGGGGTTTTGAACATCCATTGACGCGGCCCAGAGAAGAAAATACAGAAAGATCCAATTTGAACGTTGCAGGGCAGCCCTTTTGTGGCCTCTGTGTCATGCACATGTGTACGCATGGGAGTGAAATATCAGCATGGGTTTGTAGTGTTCGCGGCCGTCTACAAGATGAACGGCTTGGATCGTCCGGAAAGGTGACGTGTGGGGCCCACAGCCGTTCGCAAAAATGGCCAGCGGCGGGTTACGCTGACGCGGAACACGGACGCGGCTGCTTCCGCTGTGAAGATGGTGGGGTCCACTGTGATGTGATTTTGAGAAATCCACTCCTTTCATTGGATCCCTCTCGAAAAACCGTTCGGGAGGGGACAATTTTGTGGTGTCCATAGATGCGGTCCACTGATTTCTGCTCCGCCGTCCATTCTGCTTTTGAACGGTTAGATTTCACCCAGGATGACCGTTTGCAATTCGGCCACCTAGGCAGTGATGAGAGCCTTCATTTGGACCTGATGGACGGTCCGAATTGGATGTTTGGACAAGGAGTGGGGTCCACAACTGAAACCCATTTCCGGACGTGCGAACGCTGTTTGCGGAAATCTGGTTTTTTTTTAAGAAGCCGCGGGTCAGCGCTGGTTTGACCCGGGCGCTGATGCGGTGCACGGCTCGACTATTGTATATGGTGTACACTCACCATAGATTGGGGTCCACCATAATGTGTATGAGAAATCTTCACCGTCCATCCTTTTTCCCATATTATTTCAACCGCAAAAACCCAGTTGAAGCAGTTTCAGATGTCAGGTGGGCCCCCAAATTGGAGTTTTAATGGGCTGATCTGTCTGTTGGCCCACTTCCTGAGATCTTCAGTAGATGAAATTTAATATGTACGGTTAATCTGCGGCCCCCATCACATGTATGGAGTTTCGAACTGATCGGATGGCGGGAACCATGTGATCTTGCATTCTGGACCCTTTTCGGGCTCCTTTGGCTTGCTTTCCTCAGATCCCAGGCGTGTAAAATCTTCATTATTGGTTTTCTGGAGTCCATCCCGAGCTCTGGTAATTTCGGAGCGTCAAATTCACACTTTTAATATCACTTTTTAATCCACGCTCTTGATTTCACTCTGCGGCAAAAACATGATTAAAATATTCCTTTAAGCATTATCATGTTCATAAAATAGGACAATAATTGGGGTCCGTTATGCAATATTTGACCCTCATCTCCTATGCATATCATGATACATCTTCGTACCTCCAGGGTGGATTGTGAACTTAGTACGGTGTGCCTCGTCCATAATTTCCTTATTTAATACATCCACATTTGGTATACATAATCTTCCTTGGAACCTTAATCCACCATCGGTACCAACTTTCCATTCCGACTTACCACCTTTTTCAGCTTCTTTTACCTTAGCTTGTAGCCATGAATCTTGTTGTTGAGCTTTTATAACCTTACTAATTAAGGAAAGTTGAACGGCTAGGTTAAAGAGACGAGCTACAGATGTTTGCAGATTCAATTGGATGTCAAAATCCTTCACCGTATCTAACGTTTTCCATCGCTGAATCATGAGGTGAGCGATTACTCCGTGTGGCTTACAACTTAAGGCATCTGCTACTACATTAGCTTTACCTGGATGATATTGGAGGGCGAAATCATAGTCCTTTAAGAATTCCATCCACCGACGTTGCCTCATATTTAATTCTTTCTGTGAGAAAAGATACTTCAAACTCTTATTGTCTGAAAATAGCTTGAACTTCTCCCCATATAGATAATGCCTCCATACTTTAAGAGCGAAAACCACGGCTGCCAACTCCAAGTCATGAGTAGGGTAATTCTGCTCATGCACTTTCAGTTGCATAGAGGCGTAAGCTACAACCTTACCTTGTTGCATAAGGACGCAACCTAAACCTTTATATCAAGCGTCACTGAAGATTACAAACTTTTCACCACTCGAAGGAATGGTGAGGACAGGCGCTATCGTCAACCTAATCTTTAACTCTGAAAATGCTTGATCACAGGTATCATCCCAAATGAACTTTACACCCTTCCTGGTCAATCGAGTTAACGGTGCCGCAATTCGAGAGAAGTCTTTGATAAATCTTCGATAATACCCGCTAAACCAAGAAAACTACGTATTTCGGTCACACTCGTGGGCTGTTCCCACTTCAATACTGCTTCTACCTTTGATGGGTCTAATGACACGCCCTTCTTCGAAACTACATGTCCCAAAAATTTCACTTCCTCCTTCCAAAAGTCATACTTTTCAAATTTAGCATATAATCAGTGTTCCTGCAGGGTTTGAAGAGTAACTCTAAGATGTTTCTCATGTTCTTCCTGGGTCTTAGAATATATAAGAATATCATCTATGAATACTATGACAAAACAAATCTAGGTGTGGTTTAAATACTCTGTTCATTAGGTCCATAAATACTGCTGGTGCATTTGTTAGTCCAAACGACATCACCAGAAACTTGTAGTGGCCATAACGAGTCCTAAAGGCTGTCTTTGGTATATCTACTTCTTTAATTCTAAGCTGGTGGTATCCTGACCGTAAATCTATTTTGAAGAAAAGCTTGGCTTCTTTCAACTAATCGAAAAGGTCATCTATCCTAAGAAGTGGGTATTTGTTTTTAATGGTGACCTTGTTTAATTGGCGATAATCAATACATAATCTCATTGAGCCATCCTTCTTCTTTATAAATAAGACTGGTGCACCCCACGATGACGTACTCGGCCGAATGAATCCCTGCTCCAATAACTTTTGAATCTGCTCCTTCAGTTACTTCAACTCTACTAGTGTCATACGATATGGTGTCATGGAGATTGGTGAGACTCCGGGCATAAGATCTATACCAAATTCGATCTCTCTTCTTGGGGGCAACCTCGGTATGTCTTGAAATACATAGAAAAACTCACATACGATTGGAATTTGATCGATACCTACTTCATGTGGTTCTTCCTCCAAAAGCGTTAAGAAATCGCATAATGGTTCATTCTTTTGTTTTCCAAGAAATTGGAGTCTCTGTTGCCCAGGAATAGAGAATATCACAGTCTTCTCAAAAAAATCCAACTTTGCATGGATAGAAGCTAACCAATCCATTCCCAGAATAACGTCGAACTCTTGCATGTCTAATACTATAAGGTCGGCTAACAATACGGAATCTCCAACCATGACAGGGCAAGATCTACATATTTGATTTAACACTATGGAGCTTCCTATTGGTGTAGCAATTACTAAATTCTTATCTAGGAGTTCAGGAGATAGACCCAATGTATGCACGAAAAGAGTCAAAATAAAAGAATGTGTCAAATAAAACTTGAGCGGGCGAGGAATAGATAATTATGGTACCTTCCACCACTGCTCCATTAACATTTGCATCTGATGGTACTATAGTAAACACACGACCCTAGGCCGGTTGTCGAGAAGCCTGACTTTCCTGCCTCGGCTGGTAGTGTTGTTGTTGTGGGTGTTGTTGCTGTTGAGGGGGTCTTTATTGTGGATGTCTCTGATACTATTCTAGTACTTGATGATATGGAGGTCTCTGGTACTGTGGCTGAGGTGCTTGATATATCTGATGTGGTCTCGGGTGCATTTGTGGGAGCGCCTGATAACGTGGTTGCTGAGGCGGTTGTTTACAAAAACGAGCAGAGTGACCCTCCATTCCGCAGTTATAACATTTACCCGTAAATCGGTTCATTGGCTGAGCAGGAGTTGAGGTGTTTGTTACCGTCATCTTTAGCTTCTTGGAAGCATCGCCCTGTGTTTGAGATGTATTCGATGTAGCCCTAGCATTGCTCTTCGCTTCTCTCTTCTGGTTACGAGTTTTCCAGAATTCTTCATTGTCTCGCTCTATCATTAGAGCCCGTTCTACTACATCGGCATACAATCTAAGCTTAAGTGGAGTCAACTTATTACGAATTGACCCTCTCAGACCTCGCTCAAACTTCTTAGCATTTCGTGCTTCATCTTGAATCATATATGGGGCAAAACGGGATAATTCAATAAATTTAGACTCATACTGGCCTACAGTGATCTCCCCATGTTCTAAGCTTATGAATTCCTCTGCTTTCCGCTCTCGTACACATGCAGGAAAGTATTTTTCATTGAACTTCTCACAGAACATATCCCATGTCCACACAGTATTTTCGTCAATTGTTCTAGAAATTGTCCCCCACCAGTGGTCGGCCTCTCCCTCTAACATGAAAACTGCAAGTGTAACCTTCTGCTCCTCATCACATCCTAAAATAGTGAATATCTTCTCTATTTGCTTTTTCTACTTTTCTGCCTCCATAGGGTCCGACAAACCCTCGAAAACAGGTGGTTTCAATCTCTTAAATTTCTCTATTAAGCCCCCAACACCATCCTGCACAACTTGGGCGACTCTTCTATTATCACGACGAATGTGTCGTCCAAGAATGGCTGCCATGTCGCCTAAAGCATGAAAGACCCCATGAAGTGACTGGCCACTTTCGGTGTTCCCCGGTGTGGCCGCTATAGGACTGGTTCTACCTCTACTTCTATCTCCACGCCGGCCCCCAGACATGTTCTAAATCAAACAATAAGCTTTAGATGTCACATAAGGATGGGTCGCTAAAAGACAATACTACAAGTTAAGTTTTGACCATAACAATACTCGCAGGGGATATATCCTAATTTTCAAAGTGACTACATTTTCAAGTAAAACCTTAGGTCCTCAATGATTCTAAACTTAAGCTTTAATACCAATCTGTCACTCCTCGGAATCCGACACCTGGGTATATCTGACCCCGATACCGTACCCAAAGGCATGACTTATATTTTGTATGTTTACATTTTATAATCCACATATATATTGACAAAATAATCTCATTCATAAAATATAACAATCTTAAAATTTAATAATTAAACATTTACTTAAAGAAGAATAAAATGTCCATGTTTTCGACTAGTCAAGATTATCATCAAACACATGTCATCGTCATGCTATCATATTATACTTAATGTTCATTACACTTATTTAAAAAATGGTAAAGAAATAAAAATAAATAAAAGAAAATCTCTTTAAGCTCCTCCATGAGATCCCAATCCTGAAATTTTAAAATCCCAACAGGGTAAGCTGCAAAGCCTAGTGAGTAATCTCAACACAGGTTTCAAAACAATCTCATGTAATATGAATAAAATGTATAAAAAATACAATAGATATTCAGGCAAAACAATAAATGAGGAGAGTTAATAAACAAAATGTTTCAATGTAAATTCAAGGAAAAGTGAATGAATGAAATCAACATATGTTATACTCCATAATAACATGTGCGGTTTACTCTTTTTAACACCAGGGTCAGTTTACACCGGTTGGCCAACACCTGTGCCAATACAACACCTAGCCTGACAATGGGAACCTCTTGCATGACATGCTCACCCATCCAAAAGGCACTTGGTAAGGGACCCATTTGTATGTTAGCTGGTCAGACTACTACCCTACCGAACCTGACAGTGGGAACCTTTTGCAATCCTGACATGCTCACCCACTTAAAGGGTACGGTAGAGGTTCCAAAAGGTACCAGTTGGGTTTCTGAGACTTTCAACTCAAGGGTCTTGATTGCCCTACCTATTTATGCTTTAGGGATTTTCAACCTAGAAGACTTGAAGAGGACTTGATCGCCTCACCTATTTTCTGGTGTTCCAAAAACTGTTCGAAGTATATATAATTTTAATATTTCATGAGAAAAATATTTCTAAGGACAAATTGTTTCTAATCATTGTAGATTGTTTATACATGATTTAAAGTTCATATGTGAAAATATATTTATATAATGCAATTCGTCAAGTCTGATTCGATAGTCTGGAAAATTATATTGAACTTGAAGTTTTTTAAAAAGATGCTCTAAATTCTGATTTTCTTAAAATTACAAAAAAAATAAAAATAATAATAATAGAATTATTAATGCATGGGTAAACAATAAAATCAATTTAAAGTTGATTCACAACTTACTAATTAAAATAAAGAGAACTACAAAAAAATCATGTGGAATAAACACAACAAACTATGAATCAAATAAATAAATCAATAAGAGAAAAATGCACAATTATTGAATTATTTGCATACTAATAAAAATAAAGGAAACCAAGTGGAATATAAGAAAATAAATAAAGAAAAAATATCCAGTGAGAGAAACTCACTTTTTCTTTAAAAAAATATTTTCTTTCCTTTTTCTTCTCTCTCTTCCTTTTTCTCTCTCCCTTTTCTTTCTTCCTTTTTCTTTCTCTTCTCTCTCTCCCTCCCTTTCCAACGTAATGTCCAGCAATATTATTATTATTATTATTTTTTCTCTCTTCCCTCTCTCTTTTCTCTCTCTCCTCACTCTTCTCACGTCACACCACATCCCACTTCTCTTTCTTTGTTCCTTATTTATATTGATAAACATCACGTGTGCTATTAATGCACTTTTAAAATTTCAGTTTTCTTTCCTTTTTTAATCTCTGTACATCACGTTTTTTTTGTTTTTTTTATTTTTAATTTTTTTTTTCTTTCTCTTTTGATTTACGCCACGTGCACAAGTCTAAACACTTCACACCATTTATGCTTCCGTTTTGCAATTCTTTTCATCACATTTTTTTTTTTCAACGTGGGCTGGTTAAATGCACATACGTAGCATGCATCTTATGTGCACCGCATGCATGTGCCACATGTATGTGTAAGCTATGAGGCATGCATAGGCTACTTGTGTATGCGTGAGAGGTATGTATGTAATGTGTTTGGTGTATATGTAGTTGTGATGTATTTAATGGTGCATAAGTGTATGATGTAGATGGATGGATGGATCAATAGATGGGGATGGATGTATGGATAGATGGATGGATGTGCATGATGTGTTTGGTGCATGTGTGTGGTTGTGATGTATTTGATGGTACATGGATGATATAGATAGATGGATAAATGTATGGCTGGATGAGATCGGGGAGTGGACTTCGTGATGTACCTGTGGATTAGTGGTGAAATGGATGGTCAGTTTAGATGGATGGACGGTTTGATGGTTGTATCGTTGGATGGATTTATTAGTTAATGAACAGTTGGATCGGATATGTCCAAATCAATGGTTGAGATTGGACCAGTTGATCTTGTAGTTCGATGGTCACATCGGACTAATTGGGTACGTCGATTAATGGTTAAATTTTGACGGTCAAGATTTATTTGGGTTATTACAGTTGTAGGGCTACAACGGTTCTCTCCAAAAGGCCTCCCATCTCAAGAGAAAACTAAGGAGGCGCGCGAAAATCTCACGAGATGTACAAAATGGCGATGAATGGCCCGAAAAGTAGGCCCCACAGTGGTCAACAGTCCCATCTGATCTGTTCAAATGGACCAGATCATGGAAATACACCATAGACAAAAACCTACCATTGCCAACCAATCATCTTCTCCGTTTTACCAGGAAACCCATCATGCAGTGGACCCCATTTCTAGATCAAAGGTGCCCGTTCGGTGGACCATGATAATAAGAAAACTACCCCACTGGTGGATCGATTTCATGCTTGGCAGAAAGAGAGAAAGAGAGAGCCTGAGACCGCAACATCCGGACCGTCCGCGGGAGGACAGGTGCGACCCTAGCTCTATAAATAGGTCCCTACCTCGTCGGGATTCGCAGCTCGAGCTTACTGGGTGAGAGAGAGAGAGAGCTAGGGAAAGAGTACGATTGAGAGAGAGAGAGGGAGCAAGGGCGAGTGTGCGAGAGAGAAAGAGAGACTGAGAGTGGCTGACTCGGCGCTACACTGAATCGACCCGGCCCATGCTGGTTAAGTCGGGACAGTGCAGTCCAGTTGAACCATTCTGAGAGGAGTGCAAAGAAGGGTAATAGAGGTAGGCGAGAGTGAAAGTTGTGAGCGTGAGTACCCGACACCCGCACTGCACCAGCTCAACAACCCGACCAAGCTCGAGTCAAGTTGGGTCAGTTCAGGCCAAGGGGAAAACTCCATTTCTAGGGAGAGGAAGGAGCACAAGTAACTCCCAACACCACCCTCATTGTTCGTTTAATTTCTAGCAAGGTTCGACCGTTTAACTCTCTTGAAAGAGGCCATTTTCGGCCGTTATTCCACTGAGTCCAAGCCTCCAAACCAAACCATTTCCAGGGTTAAAATCTACCTCTGATCAAGGCCGAAACCAGCCCCTCTAACGGATTGTAAAGATGGCCCGGAGATGGTCTTCCTGCCTGGCTGGGAGTGTCTTCCAGGCGGGCCCAGAACTGGGCTGAGTCTGGCTTCGAAACGGGGCCAAGCACGACCCTGCATTGGGTTTGAAGGTTGGGCCAGGGGCAGCCCACGGCCTAAGCTTTGGGCTAGGTGATAATACAAACCTATGGACTCCACCACATTGCATTGTGGGCCCTGAACATTCCGGAAGAGTGGGCTTCACCTAATGCTTGTGGGCTGCCTTGACTGTGTGCCCTGCCCTGACCGTTTGAGCCACCTGTGAAGGTGTTGGCTGGTGTACAAGTACACCAGCTACACAACAACCGTGGTGACGTCCCAAGGGCTGGGGGTCCCACGTATATTGTACATATTCATCCTTGCTATGTGGGGGCCACCTGAAGGTGTAGGTGTTTGTGGGACCAGTGGGCCACACCATAAATCTCTATGGGCCCTGCACATTGCAGGTGGGCCGCGTTTCATATCTCAGTGGGCCAAACCAATCAGTCCAAGCCTATCTAATGTGGTGTTACACCTAGGCCGAAATCAACCCATTTACTTGAGCCTGTCTACATGCATAAACAGCCATCGTTGGACTGGATTTTGTCTAAGATAAAAGGCCCACAGGATGGTCTGTGGATGTTTTCAAGCCTTATTATTGGATGGTCTGCCCTAACGTTGGGCATACATAATGGTCGACTGGATGGCCTAGTCTCTACTGACTTATTTTAATGCGTTAATATCATTGTTATCGCTCTTATTAGGGGGATTTCTAATGTTATGTATGATTAGACCTTAGTAGGTTATTTATGTCGAACTAGTATTATAAACAAAATTGAAATCATTAAATACTAGTATTTTATTTAAATCTCTTAAATATTTTCCTTAATATTAGATCTTAATATTTATTATCATCATAATGATTGTTATTACTATGATAACTAATATTGATTATAAATTAAGGTTAATAATTATTTTCTAATTATTAAATTAGCATTTGTAATTTATTACACACCAACTACAATTCAAACCCTAAAGTTAAGGCTACAACTAGGCCCTAGGACTAAAACCCTAAAGATAAAATAATTAAAACCCTAGGCTATGATCTTAAACCCCAGGTAGTGTGTAGATGTTGGATCTAATTGTACTAGTTCCTGATTTATGATAGGGATTGATTTTAAGAGAACGTGCATTCCCTAGCTATGCTGGTAGGCGATGCAAACTATGAGGTGATGATTCTTCCCCTTGAGCTTTCCATCTTCTCATTAGTTTAAGTTATAGTTTTATTTTAATTTATAAATGATATCTCCATTCTATAACTACATGTGTTAAATTAATACATGTGTTAATTGAATTAGTTAATGATTATCCTGCATATTTATTCATGCTTGTGTATTATTTGTGGATTGCTTAAGGAACTTAAACTGGTACATCAGTGGGAAACCCCCACCTATATGTGTACACCCATACTTGGGATATAACCCGATTGGTTGTGAATGTAATAGACCTTCGGCTTAGTGGTTATTGCGTGGTGGTCTGAATTGACTATGATGGTGGCCTACCATCCATGGTTGTTGTGTCCAATGGTTTTCAAGGATGGCCTTTTATCGCTTGGTTTTGATACTCGCCCTATGTGGCTTATCTTGATAATTGCCCTAAGTGGCTAGTTTGATATCGCCCTATGTGGCTTTGTTCTGGTAATTTTTCTATATGGGTTTGATGTTTATATACCGTGTAACCATGCGATGGTAAGCCTTATATACTGTATATGATTGGCCACTAGTCGACAGGTTTCCATTAAACATCCTAAGAAGGTAGTCTCATGAGTCGGGGATGGTGGTGTGGGACCTATGCCCAAGCTGTCGGCCTACATTGGGCCATGTGCTCCCCGTAGTGACCTTTGAGCTTATCTAAATTGGCTGGTTGTAAATGGACTAATAATGACTTAGCTAAACATGCATACATGGCACGTATTATTTCGACTGGATGATGTTTCCTAGGTTCAATGATTGCATGGTTGACGACCCACTGTCCGCACGGATGGGCATCCTCGGGGCGATGATTGCATTCACGCATCCATGCATCTAATAAGACTGCATTTACTCTGTTTTGGTTGTCTGGTTGTTTTATACTATTTCTTACATAATGCGGCGGTGTGTAATCTTGAGGGGAATTCACACTGAGTTGGCCACTCATCCATCAAATATATAACCGTACAGGTAGCATAGGTGGCTTAAGTGAATTTCAGGTTCAGGCTGATGAGGAGCCGGGTGCAAGTGCCAGGGTTGCATGGCCGTATTTGCATGGAGGAGTTATGCGATCTTGCGGCTTATATTTATGTGCTTTCTACTATTCTTCATGTATTAAATCTTGTAAATCTTGTACTTGTTAAATTCAGAGGCATTGGTTTGTATAAGTCATTATGAGCAACCTCTTGTATACTCTAAATGAAATCTGGAATTTCCCTTTTATGCTTACTTGTCCATTCTACACTCATTTTCTTACTCTGATAAAAGAAAAAAATATATTTGACCATCCTTTTAGGTTAACACTCGAATTTTTGAAAACGGGTCGTGTACTAGGGTCCTGAAAAGTCGGGTTGTTACAGTTGGTATCAGAGCAAATTTGGACAAACTTGGCCTTCAGAAATGATCTTATACAAGCCTTAAATGTCTTGAGTTAGGATGTTTGAAATTAGAATGTTGAACTTAGGTGAATCTCCCTTAGACTTAGGAGAAATGAGAATGTAGAAACTCAAATGTTAGGTTCCCTAGAGAATTGTTTGAGTATTTGTAGAACCTAGAAGTGAGCTTAAGTGCCTTAAAACATTTTGGGTTTGGTTATTTGAACTTAGAAACAAAACTTTAGTTCCCTAAAAACTACCAAGATTATCGTCTGAATCTTAGAGACAAAACTTAGGGCCCCTTAGAAAAATTCTAGGATGGCCATTTGAATTTATGTGGATTTTCCTTCTAGATAGGAGGAATTGAGAATATAGGAACCCAAAACTTTAGGCCCCCTAGAAACTTGTTTAGAGGACTAAGAACTTAGAAATAAACTTAGGTCCCCCTTAGGAATTATTAGAATAGCCATTTGAACTCATTTGAACTTAGGTAAAATTCCCTTGGAATTAGGAGAAATCGAGAACATAGAGATTCAGATCATAGGTTCCCTAGCACATTGGTTGGATAACCTTAAACTTAGAAATATAACTTTAAGTTCCCTTGAGAACTACCAGAATTTTTATTTGAATTTAGAAATTAAACCCAAGTACCGTGAAAGAACAAATACCCACCATGACATATTTGTGATCTAATAAGGATATTCCTTAGACTCAATTCTCAAAGGGCATTCTTGAAATTTAGGATCCAAAATCCTCTATAAATTCCCTAGCCCGAGATAACATTATCACAACACTTAGTGAGTAGGATGAACTTACCCTTCATAGAATTTCCTTGGTCACCAGACTGTACATCTGATTGGACACAAGTGCTCTCTAAACTTGAGGATCGCATTGGAAATTATAGGTTGAATCCCCTAATACATCTCCTTACTTAGATATAGCATTTCCCACAAGTTTCACACACATAGAGATTAATTAGAGGTGCACTTATAAAATCATAGGCAAATATTCAACCATAGTCAGCGCTTGCCGAGACTAGATTTGAAATCTTAGGTGAATTCGATAACTTTCAAACTCAGATCTTATGTAGGAATTTCGGTCGTGAAAATTTTTTTTAGTAGTGCATAAAGTACTCAGAGTGCGCATTGGAAGCGTAGTGGGCCACATGGTCTTATCCGTTACGGAGGTAGAAGATTACTTGACATTTCCCCAGGAGTCTAGAATAATCAAAACCACGGGTTGATGGAACCACATTTAAGCAAAGTTGCATTGTTTGATCCGAACCCCATATCCTAGCAGATTCCAATGATCTCAATGCCTTGATCAGGCAGAAAATCAAGATTTACCAGGATTAGGGATTGATACAAAAAATCATCTATTTTACGTAGGCAAAGGATCGATGTATCTGGCTCAAACCTAATACAGCCATCTTATCGTGTTATCCCGAACGCTGAAAGATAGAAACTGGTAATATACCTTAGGCAGCTAGAACTATCATTGATAGCCAAGGAAAATATAGAATTCTTAGGCATCACCTAAAGGAAGTTGTAATCCTAGTAAATACCGTAGGATATCATGATGTTGTTAGACATTAGACCAAATCCCGATAGTAAAGCCCTCTTTAAGGGGGGTAGATGAAATGAACCTTGTGCTAGTATCACGGGTGTTTGCGCACACAAATAACCGTAATGGGAGAGCTACTAAATACATAGGGACACCGTAACACCATAAGTTAAATGGTCATTCCCATTCATAATGGAAGTGATGAATTTCGGGGATGAAATTCTCTTTAAAGGGGGTAGATTGTAACCCCCCGTACTTTCCAGTACTCGAGTGTTACAATAAATGTATAAATAATGCAACCTAACAGTATACACTATGAAAATGTATGTACTTTGTGAAGATTTAAAACTTAATGCTAAAATGATATGTAAGTATTTAATGTATATAAGTGTAACATCCCAGATTTTTGCCAACCTGGAATTAGACGTCCTTAGGCAATGGGTCGCTCCTAACACCTTATTAACTTGTCAGAACTCAATCCCAAAGTCTAAAACCGCTTTTGAACCCATTTCCTTCACAAATCCTACCCTTCACCACCTTATTCTTTCAATTTTTCTAAGCACTTTCACCTTAGACACTATCTTAAGCTAGCTAAGTATTATAACTTGGATCACTTTATATACAAACTACAAAGGCCCAAGTACCACCTCAGACAGAAATCTTACAGGACTAAATCCTTTAGAAATTTGACAAAGTTAACTAAGTGCTAAACTAGATTAGCTACGAAATCTACTTGATCCACTTTAAATACGATCTGCAAGACCCAAAACTTGTAGAATCATTGATGCTAGGTTACCCTAAAATCTCGGATTAATCTCATTACCCCGCTGCTCTCGGGAGTATCTCGAAACTCTGTATCAGATCTGGACCACATGTCGGAAGTCCGATTGACATGAAGTTAAGGAATTAAGACCGCCTTGCTGGGCTTGACAACCATCTCGGAAATCAAATCCAGATAGTGTCCTAGCGCTATTCGCTTGAGCTCGGTGCGGGGAGTGTGAGAAATGTGAAAATAATTCTAAATTAAATTCAAAATAAATAAATCTGAGACTTGTCGCTTGTAGATCGGTATTAAGCAACCAGACCGTCAGAATCATGCCAAATTACACACCCTCGGATCAGGGATATTTTCCCAAACATATCCATGTACTCGGAGTCTCCGATCAAGATCCACTAACCGTTGAACTGAAACTGGTCAGCCACGTGTGATCTGGGATTCCGATTGAAACGAAAACTTAACTCCACCTAGATCCAGAGTCTGTGGAGCTTAACTC
>JAJHSJ010000536.1:0-34282 GCA_021015155.1 Magnolia officinalis | reverse complement strand
ATATCACATGGGAAAATGTTCACTTTTCATTGTGCGCATGACACATTTTCATTGAGCCATGTTAGGGGTTAGAAGAGATTCCTGTATCTCTTGGTTACAGCCAATTCGCCCAATCTTTGTACTTGCGCTGGAGAGATGTGAGAAACCCAAGATAAGTAAAGATGAGGAAACCATCACTTTCTTTACCAATGCACAATAATAATTAAAACCAAGAAAGAGTCATTCCCTGTTAGGTCACTTTTATTAATGATTTGAAAATCTAACAATTTACCACATATTCTTGACCAATAAGATGTAATTCTAATATACACTAACCAATGAAAGCATTTTAATAATAATAACTTAGGGCTCGTTTGGCATATCTGCTCTAATCTAATAAGAGCTTTTCAAATAAGAGTTGCGCCAATAAGCTCTTTTTGTTTTAGTTCTTGTTTTAAATAAGTTTATTTAGTAAAATTATGTTTTCAAAAAAAAAAAAAAAGAACTTATTTGAAATAAGCATGTTTGGTAAAATGTTTAAATAAGAGCTTTTTTTTTTAGGGGTAGATGATGTCATTTTTAAAGATCATTTAAAATAAAAATAAAAATTTACATACGCACCCGTCACACACCCCACGCATGCCGTAGTGGGATTTCACCACCTATAGGTCTCAAACCCAAGACCTCCTGTTGTTGAAACTCCTCAGAGTCTACCACTGAGGTAAGGACTCAAACCAAGATCATAACAACTCCATTATAAGAGCAATCCAGACGATTACTTTGGTGGATCTCATCATAGATTGACCGTGCTGTAAATGGAGAGATAATGGATGGCTATAATCTTTATGTTTTGAAACATTTGGGCCATCCATTATGTGGATATTGGATGTGGATTGTCCATCATATGGTGCCCACCTTTAATGTGGATTGTCCATCGTGTGAGCCGCACCTTCAAAGTGGATTGTCCATCATGCAAGGCCCGTCTTGGATGTGGACCATTCATCATTAGGGGTTGACCTTTGACATGGATTGTCTATTACGTGGGGTCCACCTTGATTTAGCTTATCCATCATGTGTGGCCCACCATCAATGATAATTGTCCTTTATGTGGGGCATCTCAATGTCTACTACCCATCATGTGGAATCCACATTTGATGTGTCCATTGCGTGGGCCCTACCTTTGAAGTCGGTTGTCCATCATGTGGGACCCACTTTTGATGTCCACCATCCATCTTGTCAGGCGTAACTTTTATGTGGATCATCCATCATGTTGGGCCAGTTTGATATGGGTCGTCTGTCATGTGAGACCTTAGATGTGGACCACCCGTTAGGTGGGGCCCACTTAATGTAGATTCCATAATGAGGGGCCACACTTTGATTTAGGCCACCATGATGTGGACCATTCTTTATGTGGGGTCCCACCTTCAATATGGGTCGTTCATCTAGTGGGCCCACCTTTGATGTTAACCATCCATCATGTGGGCCCACCTTTGATGTCCATCATCCATCATGTGGGTCCCACCTTTGATGTGGAGCGTCCATCAAGTGAGGCCCACTTAAAATGGATGGTTCATCATGCTAGGCCACACTTTGATGTGGATCATCCATCATGTAGGGCCCACCTTTGATGTGGACAACTCGTCATGTGGTGGCACCTTCAATATGGGTCATTCATCATGTGTGTCTACCTTTGATGTCCACCATCCATAATGTGGGTCTCACCTTTGTTATGGACTGTCCATCATGTGGGGCCCACTTGATGTGGATAGTCCATCATGCGGGGTCACATTTTAAAGTTGGCCATCCATCATCTGGGGCCTAACTTTCAATATGGGTTGTTCATCATGTAGGCCAACCTTTAATGTCAGCATTTCATCATGTGGATCCCACCTTTGATGTGGACCGATCCATTAGGTGGGACCCGCTCGATATGGATGGGCCACACTTTGATGTGGGGGATCCAACATGTGGAGCCCACCTTTGATGTGATCGAGCATTATGTGGGCCCACCTTAGAAAGATGGTAAAGAGGAGAAGAGAAGATGACAAGATGGGAATTATTTAAAATGTTTAAGGACAAACTTGTCTAAAAGTTAGCAAAAAATGGTAACCTGCTTGAGCCAAATAAGCTTTTAAACAAAAAGTGACATTCCCAAAACTTATTTTTTATGAACTTTTTTTATTAGTTTTAAAAAATAAATGGTAAAATTAGAAGTTTATGAAACAGTCTATTTCCAAAATAAGAGTTTATTTTTTCCGAACAAGCTAATAAATACTTAAGAGGCGTTTGACATCTCTACAAATAAGAGTTTATTGGCTTATTTCTATAAATAAAAAAGCTTTTAAATTATTTGATAAAAGCCTAATTAGGAGGCTTATTTATTAGTAGAGATGCCAATGGCCCCTTAGAGAAAATAAGTTCCTAATATAACAACCAATAAAAGAATAAAAGAAACCAACAAAATGAAAATCCTAGGTAGTAGAAGATTTAGAGGTTTAGCAGATTTACTCCATAGAAGAGGAGAGCATGGATGGTTGGACTCTAGAGGCTTGTAAATCTTCTTTCCACATCATTACACATTTTTCTTTTCTTTTTACAAACCCACCCACCCACCCACACCACATGGGCACTCATCCCTTGTTGAAACATAGTCAACGTAGTCTCTCTACCACTGAGCGGTCGAAACATAATCTTCTTTACCACATCATCACACATATGCATCATGTAATAAAAAGCAACAACTACAATCATATACTTGTGAAATGGATAGCTTCGGGGTACCAAAGCCCCATTCAAAAATCTCGCAGCCCTTCACACCCTTTGAAGCATTTGCTTGCTGTCTAGCCTAACTCCCCTCCTCAGCACTTGTCCTGGCATGCCTCAAGTTCAGCTGAGTTATACACTCAACATAAGTGAACTCACTCAGAACTATGTAATCTTAGGCTCTTTGGGAAGCAAACTCAATAATCTTATAAACTAGATTAATATCACATCATTTTAGGTCATGATGTTTAAAAGGCCTGATGTGGGCTTGTAAGGACTGAAGTTTCATCTTAATATGTGTTGGGTTGTGGGACACCTCATGATAAGCTTTGTCATCGTAATTGGTAGGGGTGAGTGGGCCATAGACTAAAAAACAATCAAAACCTTCTGATGTAGAGCGGGTCGCGGATAATTTCATGGTCAAGATGGACCAAAAAGGCCCGATTGGAGACGGAGATGATCCAGATCGTCAGAACTTAAAACGGACGTATCTCGCAAACCAGAATAAGTTATCGGACATAAAATCTATGATGTTGGGGTAGGACGAGCTACTTTATCCACCCAACCCCTCTACGCCAGGTTGCGCAAGCTAGATTCACAAAATGCCATTAGATCGACGGTCGTTTCCCTGTTTTAATTCCGTTTTTTACTATAAATAGTAAGTTTTAGTTTGATTATAACTCTTCATCCGTTTGGCTTTAGGAATTGTGTCCAACATGAAAAGTGCTTAGAATAATTAGGAGAACATTGTGGTGAAGCCAAATAGGACACTTAGGGCCTGTTTGTTAAATCCGAAGTTGGAAGTTTGAATCTGAAATTTGAACATGAAGTCTAAATCTGAAGTCGAAAACCTAGTATTGGATTTAGAACAACTCGTTGTTAACTAACCTCTGAAATGTTTAGAATATATTAATTTGACACATTTTCCCTTATGAAATAATCATGATTGAATCCCTACCATTAAAATCTTCATGGATTTAATAAAAATGTTTATTTACCAACATTTTTATAAGGTAAAAAATACCTAGATGAAGAGACCACACAGACACCCTGATCCATAGCTCAAGTGATAGACTGAGTGAAAGATACCTCGTTTCAACACTTGAGGTCTTGGTATCGATCCCCAGTGGGGGCGGCTAACAGTGAAGTGTCAACTGGCAGTGGGGTGTACTAACAAGCTAACAAAAAAAAAAAAAAAAAAAAAGAAAAAGAAAAGAAAAGACCACACATATATCATCTTTATCTAAAGATTTTTAGCTCATAATAAATTTTTAATGGTCATTTACCACTTTTCATGTACTATGGCCCATCTAAGATTTGGATCTGCTTCATTTTTTGGATCATGCCCAAAAGTGAGCTTTCAATATGGATGGATAGCATAAATGTAGTCACATACATCACCGTGGGCCTCACAGTCAGGTCCCACCCACCTCGGTGGATGTAGATTGCATACTAACTGATGGGATTTTTTGTCCCATGCTCGACCGGTCGTGAGCCTCACTCGACCGGTCGAGGGCTGGTGCACGACCAGTCGAGTCGTGGCTCGACTCAAAGTCCAGCGACTGTGGACTATTTTTTTCAGGGGTGCTCGACCAGTCGTGGGAGGTCCTCGATCGGTCGTGGGTGGCGCTCGACCAGTCGTGGACTCGGTACAACCAGTCGAGGTTACGCAGATTCATTGCATAATTTTGTGCGGATTTCGTTTCGCAAGTCCTTTCGCAATTGGGATGTGAAAATGAGTTTCCTAAAACTATAAAAAGGGGTCCCTAGGACTTTTCTAGAGAAGAAGAGGTGTAAGAAAAAGCACAAGAGGGTTTCCTAAAGGGTTTAGGGATATCAAAGGTGAGAGAGAGAGAGACAGAAAGAGAGAGAGAGGAAGCTTGTAAGAGGGAGGTTATGCTCGTGGAGGTGATTTACAGTGCAATCTATATTTCAGCGCTCCTACGTCCTCGTAATCATTGAGATCTCTCTGGTTTTCTTTATTCTTTCATTGTTCATCCACTCCTGTGTGAGTGACGAAGGTTGTAACGTTCTACTTCATAGTGGATTGTTGATCTGGATGAGGTCCCGTGGTTTTTACCTCTTTGAGGGTTTTCCACGTAAAAATCTCTTGTGTGGTGTGTGATTTATGCTTTGATTTATTTCATTGCTTTATTATCTATAATTCTGATTTGTTTCGGGAGGCTAGATCCTAAGGTTTTTGTGCAAGGCCCCCAACAAAGTGGTATCAAAGCTAAGTTCATTGAACGGGTAGGATCGGTTTTTGAATTATGGAAGGTGGCTCATCAAGGATGAGCTGCCTCAATGGTTCTAACTGGACCATATGAAAGGCTAAGATGGAGGACTTGCTTTATTGCAAGGACCTATATTCTCCAATTTTAGGCATATCAGCAAAATCCAAGGATATTCTGATGATGATTGGAAGAAGATGAACCGAAAGGCGGTGCAGTTTATTAGACAATGGTTGGATGATTCTGTGTTCCACCATGTGTCTACGGAAACCTTCGCCGCTAGCCTATGACTGAAATTAGAAGGGCTGTAATAAAATTTTTCTGATAAGGCGACTTGTGAATCTCAAGTTTAAGGATGGTGGTTCTGTGGTCGAGCACATGAATGAGGTCAGCAATATAGTGAACTAACTCTCCTCTATGAAGATGGTCCTAGATAACGAATTGCAGGCTTTACTTTTGCTTAGTTCATTGCCTGACAGTTGAGAGACATTGGTGGTGTCTCTAAGTAACTCCACGCCAGACGGAAAGATATCCATGGAACAGGTAACCAGTTTCTCTTCAATGAGGAGACAAGGAGGAAGTCTCAGGGGTCTAATCAGCAAAAGGCCCTTGTGACACAAGAACGGGGAGAGGAAAGAACAGGAAGGGCGGGAAAGCTCGAGATAAATCAAGAGACAAGTCGAGTAACAGAAAAGATGTTGAATGCTGAAATTATGACAAGAAGGGCCACTATAAGCATGAATGTCGTAAGGCTAAAAACGACAAAAAGGAAAAGGAAAGGAAGATGAATCAGATTCCACTGCAGTCGCCTCAGATGGCTACGTTGTAGTTATTCTTTCTGCAGATCATGATGTATGTCTCACGACTACGAGTCAGGACACCGACTGGGCGCGAACCGACTTGACTCACCTAACTCGACTCGTCCGACTCGTTTGGACCCAACTTGACCCAAACAGAATTGGTGAGTCGGTCCGAACCGAGTAGGCTTCGCTCAATCCGAACTCAAACCGAGTCGAGTTTGAGTTGGCCAGTAACTCAACCGGAGACTCGATCTGCTCCGAAACCTGACTTGACTCAGAGGTGGGAGCAACCCTCCAGCCCTCTCTCTCTCTCTCTCTCTCTCTCTCTCTCTCTCCCGTTCAGCAGGAGGCAACCAGTGGCCCATTAGGTGCATCTGTCTGAATTTTTATTTTTATTTGTTTATTTATTATTATTATTATTTTTTTTTTAAATTTTTTGAAAGTTAAGAGGATGGACCACTCAGAGTCACAAGAAATGGTGGAGATGGAAGCGGGTTGCGTACTGAGTAAACTCTGTGAGGTCCACCATGATTTATGTATTTTATCCCCTTCGTCTATCCATTTTATCCCCAAAATTGAAGCATATCCAATGCTTAAGTGGACCACGCATAGGAAATGGTGGAGATAATAACGTCTGTCGTTGAAACCTATTCATGGGGCCCTAGCCCGATGACTCGATCCGAATCAGTGCCAACTTGATCTGACTCGGTATTTCTGACCGGGTGGGACTCAGTTCGGATCAGCTCAGCCCAGACCTGGACTCGGATCAAGTCAGGTATGCTGGACTCGGTACCGAGCTAGTCGGATCGAGTTCAGGTCAAGCCTTTTTCAAAATCAGATCGAGTCGGGTTGGACCTAACTCGGTCCAACTCGACTCAATGCCCACCTCTATCTCTGATCATGATAGGAGCAATGGAAGACACTCCCAATGGCATCTGCAACATTGGGATCATGGGCCCACTTGTTCCAAAGGCCACACATGGACAAACCTTTTCATGTTTTATATTAAGATGGTTTTGAAAATAATATTTATACTTAGTTTTAAATTCAAAATGTTAGTTTAATCTTCGATATTTGTGTTGGATGTAAATGTGAATGATGGAAATGTAAATTACAATAAAAATAAAAGTAAGATAAATGTTAATAAAGTCTTTGTGATACACATATAATTTTAGTCTAAACAAAAGAGTGTTATCCCTTTTAAAGCTCACTGAATTAGTCTTGATATTTGGAAAAAAGAAGTCACATATGCATATGAAAGTGTAGACACCCCAATTTGATCGGTTATACACATAACCAGTCATGGCATGATCGGTTATGCATAAAACAAGTCATGGGATGACTGGTTTTACGCATTAACGGCCAAAGGTCCATCGGTTCTGGATGATGGCCTCACCATTTCAACGAAATTAATCCTATATGTTGACTTCAAGTAGGCCCTTGATCAAAGCTTCTATATGACTAAGGACACACCCTCAACACACCTATTGGGTTAGATCAGTCACCGCCAGAGCACACAAGAAGCAGGACCAAAGTGATGCATGACCCAATTGCCACCAACCGAGCAAGAAACATTCCAAAAACCACTTCCCGCAGCCCCAGGTTTTGTGAAACCTTTACAAAATCGAGTATGTGGGAACCGACCACCGTATGGCTGATTACGCGCATAGCCGGCCACACAGTGGTCAGTTCTGGGTTCTGCAGCACTGGTCGGCTCTAATTACGACATCCGTCGATTGTTAATCGTATATTTATCTGAGTTGACGATCCTTCACCGATAAGATAAGATTTGCCACTAGGCTCACTCTCAGTTGCTATTTAAAAGGGTCCCGCAGTGAAAAAAGGGGGGAGAGAGCCATAGTTGAGTCACTATGAGTTTCCGCAGTAGTAAACCAGAAAGCTCTATAGACTTTGTCTTTCGCTTTCAACTGTTTTAACAAAAAAATTTCTATCTCTGTCAGGAGCCGCTTCCTGCCTCTAATATGTCCCTACCTCTTTCAATTGAGAAGTCAAAAGCCATAGGTAAAACCGAAGTCACCAAAGTAGTGTTGGAATCAAGGATATTCGACCATCTCTAACGTAGAAAAAGGGTGTCGGATCATCCATTTTCCTTCTCACATGTCAAATCAGCTTGCATTTCAGTCCACACATTCCAAACATATCACTAGCACATATTCACCTTTTTTACTTTACTTCTACAATCATCTCTCTTATTTAATTTCTTTTGCCTGTTTGGAGTCTTAAACTCCACGAAGCATAGTTAGATATAGCGATGCTGAAACTCTGCTAAATCCTCCAAAAAATCGTAAAATCTCATAAAATATAGATTGTACATTGCACGGGTGAAAAAGAGTGCCTAATCCCTTCCTTTTCTGTAATCGAGGCCCTTACTTAGAATCATGGTTGTAGACCAATCACATGAGTCACTTGATTTGGAGAATCTTATGATTCTCCAACCTTTGAGCGATTTTAAGTTTTCAAGCCGGTTGTAGATTCCAAGCTTTATTTGGTTAATGGCAACTCCAAGTCAAATACATTTTTACTTCTGAGTCAACCCCACATTCGAACCAATTAAATCAAATCATTTCGCCATAGCTTCGTGCGCGTGGGAGGCCGTTCATAGATTCCCATTAAAATTATGCTCTAGACTTACCGGAATTTTGAATCCTGTCACATTAGAAACTCATGGTCGCCTAATCTTCTACATGTCATCCTATGCATAATCACATCTTCTCTTAGTCCTCTTTCCTTTCTAAACTCACTATGGATGTATGTTCTATGGCTTGCTGAAATTCTAGATCCTATCACATTAGAAATCTTAGTTTGCCTAGAAAAGCATGTGGTGCTACTGCCAACTTTCATAGAAAATTGACCCTCAAAGAACGAGAGACATTTGTTTTGAATCCTACGGAACCTCAATATACGCAACCTAAAACCAACCTTGAAAATTAGAATATGCCCATTATCTCTTATTTAAAGAGGAAATAATTAGAGTCAGTATCGAATATTGTGAAAGTTTGGAAGCTTGCACTCGACCTTATAGAAATAGTAAAACAGAAATTTTGGAAAATTAAGAATCTAAGTGATGATCCATGAAAAGGTGACAGACAATGTGTTAAGGTATTATGCTCATATACAATAACATTTGTGAAGTGGAATTGATCGGATGAATAGTTCAATTTACCTTGAGTCCCTCATTAATGGGAAGTTCATTTTAGGTTTTATTTCATGGAAGGAATGTCATTGGACAAGAGAATGTAATATGGATACTTGTGAGTTCATCAACTGAAAACAGATTTTAATACATGCTATGAAGACGGGTGCTAGGCATTGCGGCACTACATTTCTCTCGAGAATAAAGATAAAGAGTATATGCTTAAGGTCTCTCATTAAAGAAAAATAAGAGGATTTAGAATTATTAGTCCTCAACTGATAAAAACATTGTTTATCACGAGATAGAGTTAGTGGGAGAATAAAAACATTAAAGTTGTGTACACATTTTCGGTTAATTAAAGTTTAGTTGATGATTTATGTTTATATTATTTTAATTCCTATTCATTAAAAATATTGTTTGTGCATGTATAAAATAAATGAACAATATAGAGCATTTATTGAGCTGTATCACTTACAGGTTCATATGTAGAGTATCACTTGGCATGAAATTTTCATATCATGCACCCGTGCTCTTAGAATCCACATTGTTGAAAGTATTGTTATATGTGATTTTTTTTTCTTTTGTTAGCTTGTTAGTACACCCCATTGTCAGTTCACACTTTACTATAAGCCACCCCCGCTAAGGATTGATACCAAGACCTCAGTGTTGAAACGAGGTATCTTTTACTTAGTCTACGAGCTATGGATCAGGGTGTGGTATATATATATGTGATTTTGCTTAGTCACACCTTAATAAACAAAGTAATGACTACTATAGTCTCATATTAGTAGTTTTAATGGATCAAATTATATATAATATTACACATGATCCATTAAAATATCACGTAAAGTTTTGAGCTTCTATGAAAGAAACCAAATACATGCATAGTACGCTGCATAAATTTTAATGCCATTAGTGACCCAAGTGGGAGAATGTAGTAAAGGGCCACATATGGCATTTATTATTAATGTTGAGTAATGAACTGATTGATCATGTCAATTTACTTTAGGTAGGGTCCACAGGAATGTCGAAGTACATTGTTAGCTGCACACCTGGAGTACCATACAACTCTGTTGAAAGGAGTTGTCACGCTAGAGGTAGGGCTGTCAATGGGCCGGGTTAGGGCCCAGCCGAGCTCAGTCTAAGCCCAGCCTGCAATTCTGAACCTAAGCCCAAATCCAGCCCGGGCCCTGACAGGCTGAAATAGTCCAACTGGAATCCGGCCCGGGACATTTACACAAAGCTCGTCCTGAGTGTGCCGGAGCTGAAGCCCTGAATAACTCGGTGAATAAATGATATTTTGGTGTGACTCATGTGTGAAATTCCACTACGGCGTGAGTGTGGGGGTGTGTGTGCAGGTGTCAAAAAAAAAAAAGAAGAGAAAAATTAGATTTAGAAAAAACCTATTGGGCCGGGCTGGGTTTATGGGCTTTTGGGGTGTTAGTCCGAGTCGGGTCCAATTTACAATCGGGCTTCTGATTTAAGTCGGAGCCCAACCGCGGGCCTTATACACCTCCCCAAACCGTGCCCAATATGGGCCAAGCCCAAAGGCCGGTCAGGACTACCCCGCCCATTGACAGCCCTAGCTAGAGGGTTTCTTCCCTCTTTCTAAGACGGGGCAGCGAGTCCGTCAGGAGTCGCCAAGCTCTTGGTCGCCTCTCCATCATCCCAATTAAAGACCCTTCATTCTCATCATCTGGCAGGGTGAAAGGAGTCGAAGAATCTGAAGCAGGCGATCATTTTCACCTTCTTTAGCGACATGACTGTCCAAGGTACGTGTTCTAAACCCCTGTGGTTCACAGTGGATCCTCATGCAGTGCCTAAAAAAACAAGGCTTTGGACAGTTCAATCGCAAGCCATGCAGCCATACCAAAACCTTCGGTGGATACGATTTAGTCCAATGGTACAACTCAAATCTTCCCATGTGGTGATTTTCCTTCCGTTTGGTCCATACCAAACCTTCGTGTTCTATCTAAGAAATTCTTAGGATAGATCTTTTGTAGGCAGTCGGAAGAAACGAAGAAATCAAAGAAGAAGAGAAAGACTGGATTACCATAATTATTCCCTTGATTTGATCTCTAGTGAGATGGTATTCCTGCTGCACGCGAAGCAGCACATCCACAAAGTCATCCGCCTCAGCTTCAGGCCTATTCCGATTCTGATGCTCGTTGATGATTCGTTCATAAAAAGCATCCAATTTGGAGAAAATCCGCTCCAGCCGTCCATTCAACCCTGTGATCACATCGGCCCACCACATCCATGGCAAATAATCAGCAACAAATATACTCCCCAACATGATCGCTGCTTCCTTAAGCACTCCATGAAATTCCATCTTCTCATGTTCATTTCCTTCATTGTAGCTCTTACCAAAAGCAGCCCTACAAACTATGCTGCAGGCGAGAGAAATCATCATCTCACTCAGATTGACATGTAATGAAGAAGAAGAAGAAATCAAAGTAACCATTCTTGCAACTTCATCCTCTCGAACATCTCGAAAGGATTGCACCCTTCTCGTGCTAAGCAGCTCAACGATGCCGATCTTGCGCATCTGTCGCCAGTACTCACCGTAGGGTGAAAAAGACACATCTGAGAAATTGTAAGAGAGTTTTTTGAATGAGACGAGTGCCGGCCGGCTGCAGAAATGAAGATCTTGAGATTTCATGACCTCCTTGGCAATTCTCGCAGAAGAAACGATGAGGGTCGGTACATGGCCCAGTTGCAAATGCATGAGTGGGCCATACTTTCTAGAGAGTAGCCAGAGCTTGCGATGAGGCAAGGAAGTGAGCTGGTGCAAGTTGCCAAAGATGGGAAGGCCAGATGGACCTGGAGGGAGTTTTGAGGGTCTTTTACTTTTCCTTCTATGTATGAGAAGGAAGAGAGAAAGAGAAGGGATTGTTATCAGTAGAAGAAGAGGAAACCATGCTGAGAGGGTAGTGCTGAGAGCCATTGGATCGCCTAAACCGATTGGGTTCAGTGTTACGAGAGAGTGGTCTCCTATAAATAGACTTCCTTTAGTGTAGTGTTCAGTACTAGTGAAGTGGCACGTGCAACATGAAGAGATGAAAGGAGATAAATTTAGATAAGGTGAGAGAAAAACATAGGGAAGAGAGGGAAGGTTGCCAATGATGGGCAACACAACCCTTCTTTTTCCTGTTTCTTGGATCACTCTAGTTTTATATCTACTAATGTGGATGAGGTCCTGACACGAGATAATGGGCCATGAATCCGGATCCTTTGCTTCATGAAAATTCTGCTTGTTGCAATCTAATTGGACCACATCATCACACATGGCATTTAATGCAGTAGTGCTGATAGTGTCGGTAATGACATGAACCAATTACAATGCAGGAAAGCTTGATTTTACTGCTTGTGGCAAGCAGAGAACTATGGTGGGCCCAACATCACTTTTGTCTGGTGGTCTGGGATCTATGTGCAAATATAAAGAGTTGGGAGTGGGTTACTTGTGCACGAAAAAGGAGCGGATAAAATCCAAGCTATTTGCAACGTGGCTAACTTCAAGGTGAGGGCTTGGAAGTGCTTGGGTATTTAGGATTCCATAAATATCCCTTATTTATCATAAAAGGCTTAAATAGTATCTTAAAATTTTAAAGATGATGGTGTTGGGGGCCTTGCACAAAACCTTAGGGTCTAGCCCTCCAGAACAAATTAGAATTATAGATAATAAAGCAATGAAAATAATCAATGCATCAATCACACCACCACAAGAGATTTTTACATGGAAAACCCTCCAAGAGATAAAAACCACGGGACCTCGTCCAGATCAATAATCCACTATGAAGTAGAACGTTACAAACTTCTTCATTCACGCAGGAGTGGATAAACAATAAGAGAAACAAAGAAAAGGGAGAGATCTCACCGATTACGAGGACATAGAAGCGCTGAGATATAGATTGCACAATAGATAACCTCCACGAGCATAACCTCCCTTATATAAGCTTCCTCTCTCTTTCTCTCTCTCTCTCTCTCTCTCTCACCTTTGATATTCCTAAACCCTTTAGCAAATCACTTGTAAAGCTTTAGGAAACCCTCTTGTTATATCTCTTGTCATACCTAGAAAGCCCTATGAACTCCTATTTAAAGTTTTAGGAAACTCCTTTCCGCATCCCAGTTGCGAAAGGACTTGTGACACAAAATCCGCGCAAAATCGTGGAACGAATCTGCGTAACCTCGACTGGTCGAGCGGAGTCTACGACCGGTCGAGAGCCACCTACGACTGGTCGAGCACCTTCTTCGACTGGTCGAGCACCCCAGAGAAAAACAGTCCACAGTCGCTGGACTTTGAGTTGTGCCACGACTCGACTCCTTTGACTGGTCGACCACCAGCCTTCGACCGGTCGAGCGAGGCTCACGACCGGTCGACGACGGGTCAAAAAAACCCATCAGATGGCTCTCTTAAGACTAATTGTGTGGGCAAAATGTCTAGTTGCTCTTCATGTCATATATAGTAGAGAGGATAACCATTAAAATGGCACACGTCACACATAAGAGCTGATCTTTTGCCAAGCGGCCTTAGTTGGAGTCGACTACAGATAAATATCACAAACCATTTGGGTGGTGGGTATAAGAAGATGTGGATTGTGTAGTAACTTAAAGTGCTATAGCATTGTGAGTAAACCCTGTGAGGCCCACTATCATGTATGCCTTTTATCATTTCATCATTTTTCCTGGTCATTTTAAGGTACGCACTCAAAATTGAAGGATATATGAAGCTCAAGTGGACTATAAGGGAATGAATACTTACTGTTGAAAAACTTATTAAGGGCTGCAGAAGTTTTAGGTCAAGCTAATATTTGTGTTTTTGCTCTATCCCATGACCTTTTCTTTTTTTGGTTAACTAGTTAGTACACCCCACTGTCAGTTCACACTTCACTGTTAGCCACCCCCACTAGGGATCGATACCAAGACCTCAGTGTTGAAACGAGGTATCTTTGCTCTATCCCATGTGACCTTATGAAAAAGGTTAAATGACTAATAAATATTAGTCATTCAATGGCAAACGTCATTGTCTCCACTGTTTTTTGCGGTGTGACACACTTGAGCTTTGGATATACTTCATTCTTAGGCTCACACCTTAAAATAAGCTGGAAAAACATATGGACCACATGCAAAATACTACACATACATCATGGTGGGCCACACAAAGTTAACTCACCGTGCTATGGCTTGGTTACTCACTATACAATCTGCTCCACTTTTTTTTTTTTTTCAAAAGAAGGCCATGCCCCTATATCTTTGTTAAGAAGGAACAGACGATGTGCAAGCTAGATTCGTAGGTGGGCTCCACACAAAAATAATTGGGCCTCACATATCATATCGGCTAAATGGATAACGAAAAAACAGAAACATCACTATCCTGCCTGAAGAAAATTAAAAAATCTCCAAAACCGAAACTCTAGGACTTGGGACTTCTCCATTTCAACAAAGATTGCACCTCCCAAGGGCCGCACGATGCTGCTGCTGCTCCGCCTATGGATAACAATTATTAAGTGTTTACAAGACCCGTTGTATGCAGCTGGTGCAACACCAAGCTACGTGGGCCACACAATGTTGTGTGCCTGACATCCTTTTCATCCATCAGATATAGCCCTGGGACAAATCCTACAACTTAGGTGGGCCACACCATGCGGGACGATGGGGCCGGACACCAACCAAAGGTTTATGCGTGGGGCCTACAATGGTGTGTATATTACATCTAACCCGTTCATCAGGTGAGCCTTACCACCAAGGAATGACCGTTCAAAATTCATCCTGATTTAGTCCTCAGGTGGGGCACTCTGGCATGCTTTTACATTATTCCCCATGGTCTGGCCCACCTGTATTTCAGAATGGGGTAATTTTTATGGTGTACGTGAAAATAAGTAGGCTTACACAAGGTAGTAGACTCGCAAGAGTTTCAACAGGAGGTCATGGGTTTTGAGTACCCATGGTCCCAAAAATGAAGTGGATACTAAGTGGACCACGCCGGGAAAAAAGTAGTTATTGATCATTAAAAACCTTTCACGCATGCACAATGAGAGTTTTGGATCAAACTTATATTTGTTTTTTAATTTTATTTTTCCTTTTATCCAATTCTACATTACCCCACAATAGGTACAATCAAAATGATCATGACATCGTATTGAAACTCTCGTGAGTCTAGAACGAAGACATGAGTAAGGAACCTCATCAACAGGTTGGATGGTCAATAAAAATTATGGTGATCCAAGGATGTTTTTAACGTTGAGTGTTTGATGACTCTTATTTCCTGTGGCGTGGTCCATCTGAATATTTTATCTGCTTCATTTTTGGCACCATTGCCTAAAATAATCTGAAAAAATAGATGAAAGGGGTCGATATACAATTGATACGACAAGGTGGGCCCTACAGTCAGGGTCTCACCCCTGTTCCCCTGTCGCAGTCATGAATTTTACCAGGGACTTAAATCCTCGATAACACCAGCTATACACAGTAGTTAAAAAATAGGAGCTATGTGGGGTCACTGTGTTGCGCGTGTGAAATCTAATCCATCTTCTGTGTAAGCCTGCTTTAATTTTTTTATTAAAAAAAAAAAATAAATGCACTCACACCGCCACACTCTCATGCACTCGCACTACTGTTGGATTTCACTGCAAGTATGTGACCTAATCAAAAGGTAATTAGATAGCAAATAAACATTACAGTGGAACTTCGAAAGTTTTTTATGTGAGTGTTCAATCCCCACTGTTTTCTGAGGTGTAGTTCACTTGAGCTCTGCATCTGCATCATGAGCCCAAAAATGAACTGAAAAAAAATGGATGAATGGTGCGGATAAGACACATACATCATGGTGGGCCCACATCATACACAAGGGTGAGGTCGCTACTGGCAGGTCAGTCTGCCTTCCGCGTACTGCATATTCTGCCGGGTCAACTTGATGATCCGTCAGATTTTTGATGCCACGTGGACCAATAATGAATTGATAATGTATCATTTCCTTATCTATCTGAGTGCGGATCCTGTGTTTCCTGGAGTCAGGAACTCCCCTGACTCCAGCGTTTTCATTGGTCAACGTCTCTATAAATGCCACGTCATTAGATTTTTAAGTAAACACAGTTAAATACATTAAAATGGTTTCACTTGGAAATCGGATTGCATAACGATTACGGCAAACTCTTGCTCTCACCGTAGTTGGGCCCACCTTGTATGTATGTTGTCTATCTAGGCCGTCCATCCGTTTTTCCATCTAACTTAAGGGGTTGAGCCCAAAATTAAAATATATCCAAATATCAAGTGGATCATACTGCTGTAAACAGTGGGGATAATGATTTCCACTGTTGAAACCTTGCTAGCCCCCACAGTGATGTTTATTTGTCATCCAACCAGTTCATAAGATCATAAAGGCATGGATGAAGAGAAAACACAAATATAAGCTTGATCCAAAAATTTTGTAGCCCCGAGAAATTTTCAATGGTAAACATTCAATTCAATTGTTTCCTATGATGTGATCCACTTGATCATTATATATGCTTTATTTTTAGTCTCAAGCCCTAAAAATATCTGGTAAAATTTATGGACGGAGCGGATAAAATACATAAAATCATGGTGGACTCCATGGAGTTTACTCAGTACGCTGACATAGTAAGTTACTCACCACGCAATCAGTGGAAACGGATTGGCTACTCCCCCTGCCACCAGCCAATGGCTGGTGGTCGGTGCTCCGTGGGCCCCAACATGATGTTTGTGTTTCATCCACGCCGTTCATCTATTTTTCCAGATCATTTTATGGTCTGAGAAAAAGAATGAGGTATATCACAATCTCAAGTGGACCACACTACAGGAAATAGTGTTGAATAAGCATCGACCATTAAAAACCTTTTAAGGGCCATAAAAGTTTTAATCAAGCTGATCTTTGTTTTTTCCTTTCATTTAGGCCTGTATGATCTAATCAAAAGATTGGATGTCAAATAAACAGTACAGTGGGCCTTAGGAGGATTTTAATGGTGGATATCAATCGCTATTGTATTGTTTTCTTGTGGTTGTGTTCATCTGAGATTTATATACCTCTAATTTTTGGATAAAGCCCTAAAATTATATGTAAAAATGGATGACCACCAGCCACCGGGCCGGTGGCAGGGGGAGTAGCCAATCCGTTCCTGCAATTAGCTACCTTTTATTTGAGGATTCAGCGCACGGGTTAAGTAGCGAGACTGCTACTAAAGTGATGTCACCTATTTATGTGGGACCCACCATGATGTATGTTTTGTATCCATACTGTCCATCCATTTGGAGAGATCATTTTGGGGCACGAGCCATAAAATGAATTGGATCCAAAACTTGAGTGGACCCCAACACAGAAACAGTGGAGAGAGTCATGCCCGCCATTAAAAACTTCAAAGGGTCACAAAAGTTTTCCATTTCCCTTCTTCAATGTCTATGCTAACTTAAGGTCCACTGTGATTTTTATTTAAGTTTTCATTTAGGGATTCAGTGCACAGGTTAGCGAGACTCACTACTAAAGTGACGTCATGTAGTTATGTCGGTCCCACCATGATGTATGTTTTGTATCCACACTATCCATTCATTTGGAGAGATCATTTTAAGGCATGAGCCAAAGAACGAATCAGATCCAAAACTCGAGTGGACCCCACCACAAATAACAGTGAAGAGAGTACGCTCACCATTAAAAACTTCTAAGGGCCACAAAAGTTTAAGATCAAGCTGATATTTGTGTTTCCGCTTCTTTAATATTTGTGTTAACTTATGAACAGGTTATATCTCAAATAAAAATCACGGCGGACCTTAGGAAGGCTTCAACAGTGGACGTCACTCTCCTCACTATTTTCTATGGTGGGGTTCACTCCAACTTTGGATCTACCTCATTCTTTTGATCATGCCCTAAAACTGTAACACCCCGTACTTTCCAGTACTCGAGTGTTACCGTATAAACAAAAATTAGGATAAATGCAAACCTGACTTAGTGAACATTCACGTGCATCCTGGTTTAAATCTGACCATCGAAGGTGATCCTCATCCACATATCAAACCACCTAGAAGTCAAATGAAATATACTAAGTATATTATCTTATCTATTTATTATATTTTAAATTTTACACAAACGTGAATCAAAAGAAATAGGGACGCATTTGGTAAATTATTTATCATGTGAATAATGTATGAAAATGTGTCGTAGTAGAGTGATATGTATATAACTAACGTATATAAAATATTATGAAAATAATGTTGTATTAAATAAACATAATGAATAATGGTTCTACAATATATAGTTGAATTATAAGTATTAAGGTAGTATTAAATATCTTTTATAAATACATATACAAAAATTATTAAATAATTTAATAAAGTCGTATATTACTGAACAATACAATTTTAAATATAGTGTTTTACAACTTCCAATTCATACATATGTATAGTATTATACTGTATATTATAAACCATACACTAGAAAATGTATGGCCAATAACATGTAAGTAGTAGTATGTTAATATTTAAATTATACTTATATAAGTGTAAATTGTTTTAAATTAAGGTAACTCTAAGTGGTGCACAATAGTGAAAAATTTTATATTAATGAGCCAGAAATACAGGATGGAGACCTTACAAATGGCCCCTTGGACCTTTCAACTGTTGACGTTCAATCTCGAGAAGATCCGACCACTAGATCGGTAGGCAATCCATAAATAGGGCCTGAAACAAGTTGTGGGCCCCACCTGGATCTTAGATCTGCCCTGTCTTTGGTAAAAGGCTATGTCTGGACCTTACAAATGGAATGGGTGGAGTGGATTTATCACAATCATCATGTTGGACCCCACCTCTGTGCGTGAGTGCACGACAGGGGTGTGCACTCACGGTGCACCCTTCCAAGAAGGCTCGGTCAGCAGGCGCTGACCCGCCATTTCCATAAAGAGAGTGATTTCTCTCTCTCTCTCTCTCTCTCTCTCTCTCTCTCTTCTCTCCGTTCTCTGCAGCCGACGGACAACGTCCGTTTCCAGCCGATCGTGGCCCACCTACAGCCTCCATATGGACCATCCGAACCGTCCATTTGACTCAGAAGGAGGGCCCCACCAAAACCCACCTCACCTTCCTCGTTGAAAGGCACCCACGTGCTCACTACCCTTGCCGAAACCAGACCCTACAAAACCTCATTTCCAAAAGAGGAAACCTGTCTACACGCTAGCTCAACGATCCGTGTGCGCTCCTAATACTCGATCTCGAGCATTCAATCCTGAGTAATCCCAACCGTGTATCGTTAGGGTTTTGTAAGGAAAGTATAAAATCTAAAATCAGCAACCGAAAACAGATCTCCCTTAGCCGTTTCCTCCCACCACCGAACCCACCGAGCTAACCTCCATTGAACTTTGAGGAAACACGTCCCCAAGCTCCCTGGAGTCCGCCCAGACCTCCTGCTGAATCCAGATCGAAGAAAGGAGCTGGGAGGTTGGATTCGCCATTAATGGCTGCCTCCATCCTCCCCGTTCGAGCTGCACCGAGACATCTCTGGACGACGCGGGATCTTGCCGGGCGGAGGTCCTTCTGACCTTTAGTTGAAAGGAGAGGAAGAGAGATATGAAGATAAGAAGGAAGGAAGAAGGAAGAAGAGGAGATGGGAGGAGGTGCCTGTTGCACCGCACTGCTGGGTGTCGTACCATGCTGACCCGACCGGGTTCGGTTTGGGCTGGGTTGCTGGCCCAGTTGGGTCATAGTCAGGTCAAGTCCAGGCATTGCTGGACCTCTCTAAATGAAAAAAAAAGGGAAAGAAAAGAAAAAGAAAACAAAGAAAGGAAGGAAGAAGAAATGAGTTGTTAATGTGCTGCTTTTGCACCACACCAACCTGACCGAGTTCGGTCTGAGCTAGGGCCGGGTCTGGTCAGATCCAGATGCTGTCTGGTCGTGGGTAGAAAAAGAGAAAGGGCACGAAAGAAGAAGGAAAATAGAGGTGGGAAGGAGAGGAGGCTCCTTGTGGTGGCTGCCGGGTTGGGCTCAACCGAGCCAAGTTTGGGCCGAGTCAGACCGGGTTGACGGTCCTTGCTGGGAGTTTCCAGCAGCAGGAAGAGAAGAAAAGAAAGAAAAGGAGAAAATGGAGAGAAGAGTAGAGAGAGAGAGAGAGGGGAAATGATATGAAGGAGAGGAGAGAGTGTTGCTATTGAGTTGACTCGGCTGGAACCGAGTTTGACTCAGTCGAGTCGAGTCGTGTTTGGGCCTGATTTTGGTCTAGCAAGCTTGCTGATATTGGACTGAGTGAAGAAGAAGGTGCTTAGGAGAAAGTAGGATGGGGCGAGTGGTGGTGAGTCGGATTGAACTACCGAGTCAACCGACTCGATGTGAGTAAACTTTCTCTCCCTACGTAAATTTCACGATTTACCATCATCATTGGTGTTACTATAATTATTACAATATGGTTAACTACTAGTAGGATAATTTTACTAAGTAATAGTTATTACAGAAACTTGATATTAACAAATTTTCATTATTAATGCTACTCTTATTTCATCATTGGTTATAACACTAGTATTGTTAGCATTAATGGACAACTAGTATTTTGTCACCAAAGATAATATGTCTTGATATTTATTTATTATCACTAGTATTACTATGATATTTGCAATTATATAGCATGACTAACTATTAAAAGATTATCCATGCCTATATTAGTTATTATAAATAAATAAGAAATTTTACGATTATTAAATATTAGCATTTTATTTATCATCCTTGAATATTATCATTGATAGCAGTTTGTACAATTTAATATCATCATTGCTACATTAGCTAACATTAGCCGCAACATTGATGTTGATAAATATCTTATAACTATTAAATTAACATTTCAATTAATTATACATTAGCTAGAGGTTCAAATCCCAAGACCTAAGCCTAGACCCAGACTCTAGGGTGAAACCCTAAACCTAAGTTATCCAAACCTTAGATTATGAACTTGGCCATAGATAGTTTGTACAACTTCGATCTAACCATACGATCTTATGATTCATGTTAGGATTCGACTCCAAGGGTGTCTTAGCGACACTAGAAGGTGATTTGGTTCCTGATCAGGTGATGATTCTTCCCATTGAGCTTTCCATCTTCTCATTAGCTTAAGTTATAGTTTTTATTTAAATTCATAATTGATATCTCTCTTTATAATCACATGTGTTAGCTGGTGAAAATTGAATTGCTGTCTTACATGCTTTATGATTATCCTGTATAATTGTTCATATATACTTGTGGATTATTTATGGATTGCTTACGGAACTTACGCTAGTACATTAGTGAAAAATTCTTACATATGAATGTACACTCATACTCGGGATATAACTTGACTAGTTGTGATCGTAATGGACCTTCGACTCAGTGGTTATTGAGTGGTGGTATAGATGGATCATTGATGTGGGCCTACCATCCAGGGTTGTTGTGTCTAATGGTTTTTAAGGATGATCTTTATCGTATGGTTTTGATATTCGCCCTATGTGGCATATTTTGATACTCGCCTTACGTGGTTTTATTTGATATCTTCCTTACATGGGTTTGAAGTTTTACACCATACAACCAAGCGATGGTAAGCCCCATATGTTGTAATATGATTGGCCACTAGTCGATGAGTTTCCATTAAACATCCTAAGGTTGGTAGCCTTATGAGTCAGGGATGGTGGAATGAGACACTATGCCTGAGCTGTCGGCCTACGCTGGGCTCTGAGCTCCCCGAGTGACTTGAGCTTATTAAATGCTGAGGTAATTGGATAATAATGGACTGGCTAATCATGCATACATCGCACAGACCAGCATTTATTGCTATCATACGTGGGCACGTATATTTCCGACTGGTTGATATTTCCCAGATTCGATGATTGCGACTGGTTGATGTTTCTCAGGTTCGATGATTGCATGGGCGGCAGCCCTGTCCGCACGGATGAGCATCCCCGGGGCGTGAACGCATTCCATACATCCATGCACATAATAAGATCTGCATCATGTATTGTTTTGTATGCTTTATTTTATAACTATGCTTACCTAATGCAGCGGTGTGTAATCTTGAGGGGAGTTCACACTGAGTTGGCCACTCATCCATTAAATATATAACCGTACAGGTAGCACAGATGTCTTAAGTGACTTTCAGGTTCAGGCTGATGAGGAGCCGGGTACAAGTGCCAAGGTTGCATGACTACATCTACCTCGAGGAGCTGCGCAGTCTTGCGGCTTATGTTTATATTCTTATGTTATTTGCTTATACTAGATCATGTGGATTCTTGTATTTGATATATTTGAGACATTGGTTTGTATAAGTCATTATGGGCGCTCTCTTGTACATTCTAAATGATATTGAAAATTTCCTTTATGCTTATTTGTCCATTCTACGCTCATCTGCTTAATTACTTTGATAAAAAAAAAATGTACATTCGAAATTGACCATCCTTTAAGGTTAACACTCGGGTTTTTGGAAAACAGGTCGTGTACTCAGGTCCTGAAAATTCGGGTTGTTACAGTTGGTATCAGAGCATAGTTTGGACAACTTGGCCTTGGGAAATGATCTTATACAAGCCTTAAATGTCTCAAGTTAGGATGTTTGAAAAAAATAAAAATAATAATAATAAGATAAAAATTTAAACTCAAGTGAACCTCTCCCTTATACTTAGAAGAATGATTGTGAATATAAAGACCCAAACTTAGGTTCCCTTAGAAGTGACTTGGATGGCAATATAAGATTCCATCTGAGCAAAGAACAATTTGAGAATGTAGAAATTCAAAACCTAGGTCCCCTTAGAAATTATTAGAACAACTAGTTGGACTTATGAGAAATCCCCTGGTAGCTAGGAGCAATTGAGAACAAAAAAAAAAAATAAAATAAAAAATTTCAAACTTTAGACTCCCTTAAGAGTTTTAAGTTAGACCCCTGGACCTTAAACTTACATGGTTACTCCCTAGAAATATTAAGGATAGCCATTTGAACTTAGGCACATTTCTCCTGGAATTTAGGAAAGTTGAAAATATAGATACTCAACATTTTAGGCTCCTTAGAGAATTGTTGGGATGGCTACAGAACTTAGAAATGGTCCTAGGTTCCCTTGGAGAATATTAGCATAGTCACCTGAACTTATGAAAAGTTCCTTTTAAGAATTCGAGAACATATATACTTCAAACCTTAGGCTCCTTGAAATTTTAGGTTAGACCCTTGGATGTCAACTTATGGAGGAATCCATTAGAATTGGGAGTAAATGAGAATATAGAAACTCAATGTGTTAAGCCCCTGGAAAGTTGTTGGATAGCCGTAAAACTTAGAAATGTTTTCAGGACCCCTTTGAACATTTGGGTTCAGTCGTTTAAACTTAGAAACAAGAACTTTAGTTCCCTTGAGAACTACCAAAATGGTTGCTTGGACTTAGAAATTAAATGTGCACCAGGTACTCATTATTATGTACACACGTAAGGACATTCTTATACTTAACTTCCAAATGAAAACTTTCAAAAAAAATCTAGGATATGAACTTTCCTAAAAATAAATAAATAAATAAATAAAAAAAATAAAAATAAATAAATAAATAAATAAATTTCATGGTTAGGAGTACCACTGTCGAAATAACTAACAAATGAAATGAACTTAAGTATTATGGGGAATTCTTTACTCCCCATCTCGTATATTAGAATGAACTTAAGTATTCACTTAGACTTAGGAAAAGTTATTAGGAGTATAACCTGAATTCCCCAACACATTTCGTTAATTAGGGATAATAATCTCATCAAATTCCAGTGTTTAGAATTAACTAGATGTAAAGTTAATACAAATTTTAGGTTGGTCATTCGAAACTTAGAGACAAAAACTCTGGTTCCCTATAAACAATAGGACCGTCGTTTGAAACTTAGAAATACAATTTTGGTCTCCTTATAAATTACCAGGACAACCTCCATTGTAGGATATCAGGGTAGCTACTTAAACTTGGAAGCTAAGCCTAAAAGTTGTGGGTGGACAAACACCATTGCAATATACATAAGACCAAGGAATCATCCCCTAAACTTAACTCCCAAATACAATTCTTAGAGACCTAGATTTGAACTCTTGTAGAAATTTCCTTAGTTAGAAATAATGTCGGCACAACAAATCAGCATATGAAGCGAGCTTAGAACTCATAAGAAATTCCTTACCCACCACATGCTACATTAGGTTAGACATAAGCACTCTCTAAACTTAAGGAGCCGCAATGGGAAATGTAATTTGAATTTTTTTTATACATCTCTTTACTTAGAATTAATAATTCCCTACAATTCTAGTATATGAAATTAATTAGAGGTGAAGTATTGGGATTTTGGGTAAGATTTCATTCAACCTTAGGCTGAGCATATCAAGACTAGATTTAAGATCTTAGATAAATTTAACAAGAATTTTAAACATTAGATTTCATAAAGAAACTACGGTCCTAAGGTTTTGTGTTTAGATAATCAGAGTGCGCGCTGGAAGCGTGATGGTCATTTGCATGTATTCACATAAATTGTAGGCACTCTCATTGTCAATTCAGAAGAACGCATGGTATTTCCCTAAAGTCTAGAACAATCGGGATCACGGATTGATGGAATCAAGTTTATGCGACGGATACGCGGTTTGACCTAAATTCTAAGTCCTAGCAAGTCTCAATGATCTCAATGCCCTGATCAGGTAGAAGATCGAGAATTAGTAGGATTGTAAATTGATACTAGTAATCCTTTGTTCTACGTAGGCAAATGATCTTTGTATCTGGCTCAAATCCACTACAACCATCTATTCGAGACGGCTCGAACACAGAAAACCATGGGATCGGTAGGCATGAAAATAAATTGCTAGTTTTGGAAGGTACTAAGAAGAGATGAAAGTTTTCATAGAATCCATACACATGAGCCCACTGACTAGCCTAGAGACTTGATAAATTGGAGATCTCTTGAGGGAAGTTTGATTTCACACTTAGACACATACAAGATAAGATACACCATTAGGATAACCCTTCTGCTTATACCATTAATGATTAGGGTGAGTATTATCAAGTCTCGATAGTAAAGCCTTCTTTAAGGGGGGTAGACGTAATGACCCACGATTGTAGTAGTAAGTCATGGGTGCTTGTGCGCACAAATAAACTTAAACTAGTGTCATTCGCAATTGTAGTTGAAGCACTGAATCTCGGGGACGAGATTCTTCTTTAAGGGGGGTAGATTGTAACGACCGCGGTTTTGGGCGCCTAGTGGCATACGTTTGTACATGTAGGAAAATAATGAATATTATCATTATCACTAATCATAATAGAAGCATTGAATTTCGGGGACGAAATTCTTTTTAAGGGGGGTAGATTGTAACACCCCGTAATTTCCAGTACTCGGGTGTTACCGTATAACCAAAATTTAGGATAAATGCAAACCTGACTTAGTGAACATTCACGTGCATCCTAGTTTAAATCTGACCATCGAAGGTGATCCTCATCCACATATCAAATCACCTAGAAGTCAAATGAAATATACTAAGTATATTATCTTATCTATTTATTATATTTTAAATTTTACACAAACGTGAATCAAAAGAAATAGGGACGCATTTGGTAAATTATTTATCATGTGAATAATGTATGAAAATGTGTCGTAGTAGAGTGATATGTATATAACTAACGTATATAAAATATTATGAAAATAATGTTGTATTAAATAAACATAATGAATAATGGTTCTACAATATATAGTTGAATTATAAGTATTAAGGTAGTAGTAAAATCTTTTATAAATACATATACAAAAATTATTAAATAATTTAATAAAGTCGTATATTACTGAACAATACAATTTTAAATATAGTGTTGTACAACTTCCAATTTATACATATGTATAGTATTATACTGTATATTATAAACCATACACTAGAAAATGTATGGCCAATAACATGTAAGTAGTAGTATGTTAATATTTAAATTATACTTATATAAGTGTAAATTGTTTTAAATTAAGGTAACTCTAAGTGGTGCACAATAGTGATAAATTTTATATTAATGAGCCAGAAATACAGGATGGAGACCTTACAAATGGCCCCTTGGACCTTTCAACCGTTGACGTTCAATCTCGAGAAGATCCGACCACTAGATCGGTAGGAAATCCATAAATAGGGCCTGAAACAAGTTATGGGCCCCACCTGGACCTTAGATCTGCCTCGTCTTTGGTAAAAGGCTATATCTGGACCTTACAAATGGAATGGGCGGAGTGGATTTATCACAATCATCATGTTGGACCCCACCTCTGTGCGTGAGTGCACGGCAGGGGTGTGCACTCACGGTGCACCCTTCTAAGAAGGCTCGGTCAGCAGGCGCTGACCCGCCATTTCCATAAAGAGAGTGATTTCTCTCTCTCTCTCTCTCTCTCTCTCTCTCTCCTCTTCGTTCTTGCAGCCGACGGATAGCGTCCATTTCCAGCCGATCGTGGCCCACCTATAGCCTCCATATGGACCATCCGAACCGTCCATCCGACTCAGAAGGAGGGCCCCACCAAAACCCACCTCACCTTCCTCGTTGAAAGGCACCCACGTGCTCACTACCCTTGCCGAAACCAGACCCTACAAAACCTCATTTCCAAAAGAGGAAACTTGTCTACACGCCAGCTCAACGATCCGTGTGCGCTCCTAATACTCGATCTCGAGCAGTCAATCCAGTAATCCCAACCATGTATCGTTAGGGTTTTGTAAGGAAAGTATAAAATCTAAAATCAGCAACCGAAAACAGATCTCCCTTAGCCGTTTCCTCCCACCACCGAACCCACCGAGCTAACCTCCATAGAACTTCGAGGAAACACGTCCCCAAGCTCCCTGGAGTCCGCCCAGACCTCTTGCTGAATCTAGATCAAAGAAAGGAGCTGGGAGGTTGGATTCGCCATTAATGGCTGCCTCCATCCTCCCTGTTCGAGCTGCACCGAGACATCTCGGGACGACGCGGGATATTGCCGGGCGGAGGTCCTTCTGACCTTTAGTTGAAAGGAGAGGAAGAGAGATAGGAAGATAAGAACGAAGGAAGAAGGAAGAAGAGGAGATGGGAGGAGGTGCCTGTTGCACCGCACTGCTGGGTGCCGCACCACGCTGACCTGACCGGGTTTGGTTTGGGCTGGGTTGCTGGCCCAGCTGGGTCATAGTCAGGTCGAGTCCAGGCATTGTTGGACCTCTCTAAATGAAAAAAAAAGGAAAGAAAAGAGAAAGAAAACAAAGAAAGGAAGGAAGAAGAAAGGAGTTGTTAATGTGCTGCTGTTGCACCACACCAACCTGACCGAGTTCAGTCTGAGCTAGGGCCGGGTCTGGTCAGATCCAGACGCTGTCTGGTCGTGGGTAGAAAAAGAGAAAGGGCACGAAAGAAGAAGGAAAATAGAGGTGGGAAGGAGAGGAGGCTCCTTGTGGTGGCTGCCGGGTTGGGCTCAACCGAGCCAAGTTTGGGCCGAGTCAGACCGGGTTGACGGTCCTTGCTGGGAGTTTCCAGCAACAGGAAGAGAAGAAAAGAAAGAAAAGGAAGAAAATGGAGAAAAGAGTAGAGAGAGAGAGGGGAAATGATATGAAGGAGAGTGTGTTGCTATTGAGTTGACTCGGCTGGAACCGAGTTTGACTCAGTTGAGTTGAGTCGTGTTTGGGCCTGATTTGGTCCAGCAAGCTTACTGATATATGGACTGAGTGAAGAAGGTGGTTAGGAGAAAGTAGGATGGGGCGAGCGGTGGTGAGTCGGATTGAACTACCGAGTCAACCGACTCGATGTGAGTAAACTTTCTCTCCCTATGTAAATTTCACGATTTACCATCATCATTGGTGTTACTATAATTATTACAATATGGTTAACTACTAGTAGGATAATTTTACTAAGTAATAGTTATTACAGAAACTTGATATTAACAAATTTTCATTATTAATGCTACTCTTATTTCGTCATTGGTTATAACACTAGTATTGTTAGCATTAATGGACAACTAGTATTTTGTCACCAAAGATAATGTCTTGATATTTATTTATTATCACTAGTATTACTATGATATTTGCAATTATATAGCATGACTAACTATTAGAAGATTATCCATGCCTATATTAGTTATTATAAATAAATAAGAAATTTTACGATTATTAAATATTAGCATTTTATTTATCATCCTTGAATATTATCATTGATAGCAGTTTGTACAATTTAATATCATCATTGCTACATTAGCTAAAATTAGCCGTAACATTGATGTTGATAAATATCTTATAACTATTAAATTAACATTTCAATTAATTATACATTAGCTAGAGGTTCAAATCCCAAGACCTAAGCTTAGACCCAGACTCTAGGGTGAAACCCTAAACCTATGTTATCCAAACCTTAGATTATGAACTTGGCCATAGATAGTTTGTACAACTTCGATCTAACCATACGATCTTATGATTCATGTTAGGATTCGACTCCAAGGGTGTCTTAGCGACATTAGAAGGTGATTTGGTTCCCGATCAGGTGATGATTCTTCCCCTTGAGCTTTCCATCTTCTCATTAGCTTAAGTTATAGTTTTTATTTAAATTTATAATTGATATTTGTCTTTATAATCACATGTGTTAGCTGGTGAAAATTGAATTGCTGTCTTACATGCTTTATAATTATCCTGTATATTGTTCATACTTGTGGATTATTTATGGATTGCTTACGGAACTTAAACTGGTACATTAGTGAGAAATTCTTACATATGAATGTACACTCATACTCGGGATGTAACTTGACTAGTTGTGATCGTAATGGACCTTCGACTCAGTGGTTATTGAGTGGTGGTATAGATGGATCATTGATGTGGGCCTACCATCCAGGGTTGTTGTGTCTAATGGTTTTTAAGGATGGTCTTTATCGTATGGTTTTGATATTCGCCCTATGTGGTATATTTTGATACTCACCCTACGTGGTTTTATTTGATATCTTCCTTACATGAGTTTGAAGTTTTACACCGTACAACCAAGCGATGGTAGGCCCTATATGTTGTAATATGATTGGCCACTAGTCGATGGGTTTCCATTAAACATCCTAAGGTGGTAGCCTCATGAACCAGGGATGGTGGAATGAGACACTATGCCTGAGTTGTCGGACTACGCTGAGCTCTGAGCTCCCCGTAGTGACCTTTGAGCTTATTAAACCTGCTGAGTGTAATTGGATTAATAATGAACTGACTAATCATGCATACATCGCACAGACCAACATCTATTGCTATCGTACGTGGGCTACGTATTATTTCTGACAGGTTGATATTTCCCAGGTTCGATGTTTCCGACTGGTTGATGTTTCCCAGGTTCGATGATTGCATGGGCGGTGGCCCTGTCCGCACGGATGAGCATTCCCGGGGCATGAACGCATTCCATACATCCATGCACATAATAAGATCTGCATCATGTATTGTTTTGTATGCTTTATTTTATAACTATGCTTACCTAATGCGGCGGTGTGTAATCTTGAGGGGAGTTCACACTGAGTTGGCCAATCATCCATCAAATATATAACCGTACAGGTAGCACAAATGTCTTAAGTAACTTTCAGGTTCAGGCTGATGAGGAGCCGGGTACAAGTGCCAAGGTTGCGTGACTACATCTACCTCGAGGAGCTACGCAGTCTTGCAGCTTATGTTTACATTCTTATGTTATTTGCTTATACTATATCATGTGGATTCTTGTATTTGATATATTCGAGACATTGGTTTGTATAAGTCATTATGGGCGCTCTCTTGTACATTCTAAATGATAATGAAAATTTCCTTTATGTTTATTTGTCCATTCTACGCTCATTTGCTTAATTACTCTGATAAAAAAAAAATATACATTCGAAATTGACCATCCTTTAAGGTTAACACTCGGGTTTTTGGGAAACGGGTCATGTACTCAGGTCCTGAAAATTTGGGTTGTTACAAAAATGATCTCTCCAAATGGATGTACAATGTGAATACAACACGTACATCATGGTGGGCCCCACAGAACTTGGTGGTGTCACTTTAGTAGCGAGTCTAGCTACTCAACGTGTCAGTAGGTAATCCACCTCTAATTTCTTTCTTCTAAAATTTAATTAGGTCATGTCATCTCAAGACATTTTATAAGATTAAAAAAAATATATTTACAAAATCTGCTTGATTATCAAGGAATATTAGCTGCGGCCTAGGATGAGTGATGTTCATAGGATCCTCACCATGGGCCCACCTTGATCTATGCATTGTATATCTACTCCATTAATCCATTTTCTCATATTATTTTAAGACTTGACCTGAATTGGTACTTGCGATCGGGTCAGATTCAGTCTGAATTAGTCTAGGATAGACCTGGACTTGGATCGGGTTAGGCATGTTGGACTTCGTACCGAGTCAGGTCGAGTTCGGGTCAAGCCTATTTCAAAATTAAATCGAGTCGCATCGGCCCTAACTCGGATTGAATCGACTCGATGCCCACCTCTAACCTACATTATATAAGGCAGAATTCAACTTGGGCCTTAAATCATGTAGGGTCACCGACAAAATGACGGGATTCATTGGACAAAGTGACGAGGTTATTAGACGAAGTGGCATAGTTATATTAAACGAAGTGACGAGGTTGCCCGACAAAGCAACATGATTCCACTAAATAAAGTAATAAAGTTAAACGAGACAAAGAAAATAAGGTTCCATTAAGTAAAGTTACAGATTCTCAGAAAAATTGATGGACGTTGCTAGACAAAGTGACCTGGTTTCACTAAATGAAGTGACGAGGCTGGAAGATAAAGTGATTGGGTTTTACTAGACAAAGTTGTGAGGTTCCTGGACAAAGTGACGAGGCTGTTGGACGAAGTGACGAGGTTCACTAGACAAAGTGATTGGGTTACTGGATAAAGTGATGAGGTTTTACTAGACAAAGAGACTATGTAGTAAAACAAAGTGACAGAGGTCTACTATATCAAGTGACAAAGTTCTACTAGACAGAGAGTAACGAGGTTGCTAGACAAAGTGACGGAATTTTACTAAATAAAGTGAAAGAGGTGCTAGACAAAACGACAAGGTTCTCTTAGACAAAGTGACGTGATTATTGGACAAAGTAACGGGGTTCCATTAGACAAAGTGACGATGTTTCACTAGATAAAGTGATGGGGTTGCCAGACAAATTGATTGAGTTTTGCTTGATAAAATGATGAGTTTTCAAATAAAGTAACTTGGTTCCACTAGACAAAGTGACGATGCTACTGTGCAAACTGAGAGGATTTCACTAGATAAAGTAGCGGCTTCTCAAATAAAATGACGGGGTTTCAATAGACAAAGTGACGGGTTCATTTGACAAAGTGATAGTGTTGTAGCACAAAGTGACGGGGTTGCGGCACAAAGTGACAGGGTACAGTAGACAAAGTGACGAGGTTACAGTACAAAGTGATGGGGTTCAGTAAACAAAGTCACGGGGTTGTAGCACAAAGTGATGAGGTATAGTAGACAAACAGTACAGGAGTACAGTACAAAGTGACGGGGTTCAGTAGACAAAGTGACTAGGTTGCAGTACAAAGTGACGGGGTTTACTAGATAAAGTGACGAGATTGAAGTACAAAGTGACGGGGTATAGTAGACAAAGTGACGAGGTTGCAGCACAAAGTGACGGGGTACAGTAGACAAAGTGACGATGTTGCAGTACAAAGTGATGGGGTTCACTAGACAAAGTGACGGGGTTGCAGTATAAAGTGATGGGGTTCAGTAGACAAAGTGACGGGGTTGCAGTACAAAGTGATGGGGTTCACTAGACAAAGTGACGAGATTGCAGTACAAAATGACGGGGTTGCAATACAAAGTGACGGGGTACAGTAGATAAAGTGACGAGGTTGCAGTACAAAGTGATGAGGTTGTGGTACAAATTAGTGACGGGGTTCACTAGACAAAGTGACTAGATTACAGCACAAAGTGACGAGGTTGTAACACAAAATGACGGGGTACAGTAGACAAAGTGACGATGTTGCAGTACAAAGTGACGGAGTTCAGTAGACAAAGTGACGGGATTGCAGTACTAAGTGACGGGGTTCACTAGACAAAGTGATGGGGTTCAGTAGATAAAGTGACGGTGTTGTAGTACAAAGTGACGGGGTTTAGCAGACAAAGTAACGAGGTTTGAATTGGATTCAGTCGTAATAAATGGTGGGCGTGACTCTATCCACTGTTTTCTGTGGTGGGATCCACTCGAGTTTTGGATTTGATTTATTCATTGGCTCATGCCCTAAAATGATCTTTCCAAATGGATGGACGGTGTGGATACAAAACATACATCATAGTGGGACCCATATAAATAGGTGACATCACTTCAGTAGCGAGTCTCAGTACTCAATGTGGCGCTGAATCCCAAGTGGAAACGAAAGCGGATTGACTACTCCCCTTACCACCAGCCCAGTGGTGGTGGTGGTCGGTCTCTGTGGGCCCCACCATGATGCATGTGTTTCATCCATTCCGTTAATCTATTTTTACATATAATTTTAAAGTTGATCCCAAAAATGAGAGGGATATAAATCTCATATGGACCACACCACAGGAAAACAATGGTGATTGGATATCCATCATTAAAGTCCTCCTAAGGCCCACTGTACTGTTTATTTGACATCCAATCTGTTGGTTTTGTCATAAAGACCCAGATGAAGGGAAAAAAACAAAGATCAGCTTCACCCAAAACTTTTATGGCCCCCTAAACCTAAACCTAAACTTGGAAACCCAAACTTAAACCCGATGCCGAACCCGAACCCAATTTCCTCAACCTAAACCTTAACCTATTCTCAATCCCTAAAGCTTAACCTACAACCTAACCTAAACCTAACTCCCTATCCTAAACCTAAACCTAAACTTGAAAACCCAAACTTAAACCCGATCCTGAACCCGAACCCAGTTCTCTCAACCTAAACCTTAACCTATTCTCAATTCCCTAAACCTTAACCTACAACTTAACCTAAACCTAACTCCCTAACCTAAACCTAAACCTAAACTTGAAAACCCAAACTTAAACCCGATCCCGAACCCGAACCCGGTTTCCTAAACCTAAACCTTAACCTATTCTCAATTCCCTAAACCTTAACCTACAACCTAACCTAAACCTAACTACCTAACCTAAACCTAAATCTAAACTTGAAAACTCAAACTTAAACCCGATCCCGAACCCGAACCCAATTTCCTAAACCTAAACCTAACCTATTCTCAATTCCCGAAACCTTAACCTACAACCTAACCTAAACCTATCTCCATAACCTAAACCTAAACTTAAACTTGAAAACCCAAACTTAAACCCGATCCTGAACCCGAACCCAGTTTTCTCAACCTAAACCTTAACCTATTCTCAATTCCCTAAACCTTAACCTACAACCTAACATAAACCTAACTCCCTAACCTAAACCTAAACCTAAACTTGAAAACCCAAACTTAAACCCAATCCCGAACCCGAACCCGATTTCCTAAACCTAAACCTTAACCTATTCTCAAATCCTTAAACCTAAACCTACACCTAATCCTAATCTCAAGTCCCTGACATAAACCTAAACCTAATTAACTTGAAAACCTAAACCTAAACCCGATCCCGAACCCGAACCTGATTTCCTAATGTTTATTTTGGCCCTACAAACCATATAGTGAGACCATTCCTTTTGTGTCAATTTCATTCCTCTTTGAGCTTTTATTAATTCATTAAGAAAAAAGAAGAAGAAAATGGTTATATATGATGCACTTCTTTCACTTTGTTTTTCTTTCCTCCAATGGTCATTCTGATATATGAATGCTATGACTATTTGTAGGATGATGGAATATACGAAGCTGTTACAGGAAGTGACTTTGTCATCACTAGAGGTTCATTTCGAGACGACTCTTCAAAGTACTACATAAATGACTGTGGAAGTAATTTTACAGAAGTCACTAAGAAATTGAAAGGAAAAGGAGTGGACTTGGACAATAACCGGTTTTTTATTCTTCAGGTGGGTGATGGCCGAAAAAGGCCTATTTACTTGTGAAAAAAAAATCATACCATCAAAATATATCTTCTCTTTCAATTCTTTATCTTTGAAATTTCAGGGTGAAGTCGAGCAAATTTCTCTGATGAAGCCAAAGATTTGTATTTTCAGCATTATTGTAATTGTAATTGTAATTCATATTGAATGAAGGATTGTAATTGATTGTAATTGTAATTAATTGAATGAAGGATTGTAATTGAATGAATGAATGATTGTAATTGATTGTAATGGAATGAATGAATGATTATGCAGGTGGTAATTGAATGAACAAGTAATCGTATATATATTTTTAAAATAGGATTTACTACGGATTATATCTGTAGCTGTTGTAAACTATAGCTACGGATTAAATCCGTAGCTGTTATGATTAAATCCGTAGCTGTTGTAACATATAACTACGAATATAATTGCTA